>JAODPA010092065.1:0-23334 GCA_025585075.1 Nepenthes mirabilis | reverse complement strand
ATGTGTGCTTGTTGCAGGTTGATATTTTAAGCAGGTTGTATTTCGGTTTTCGTCCAGTTGTAGAGGAAACTCTGCCGGATTTTCTGTAGAATCCATAGTATTTATTATGGGCACTAGGGTGTGTTTAGGCATTGACGGAGGTTATTCAATGGAGAATAATCCGTTCCGTCACAAGGATGCACTAGGTGCAACATGGAAGGTGCTGGGGCATGATGGGAAGCTATTGGGCGTGACATTGGTGGCACTGGGCAGCGACCCAAGCACTGCAGGGATACATTGGGCACGACATGGGCGGTGTGGGTGAGACACTGGTTGTGCCGGGGAGTGACCCAAGCGCTACTAGGTGCGACACTAGTTGTGCTGGGGAGCAACCTAGCAATGTCAGCCTCGACCAGGTCATTGCTGCGGCGCGACAAGGGAGCAGCATGGGCATGACAAGGGCACTAATGGAGCGCGACAAGGTCACTGCTGGGCCGCAACAAGGTAGAGGCAAGGGCTTGACACCAGCACTTCTGGGTGCGACAATGGGACTAATGGGGCATGACAAGGCTGTTGCTAGGGCCCGACAAGGGCACTGCTGGTATGCGACAAATGAGCCGCACAGGCGCGACAACAGCGCTGTTGAGCACAACAAGGGCACTAATGGGGCGCGACAATGGAGCTGCTGGGGCATGTTGGATGCGACAAGTGACATGGGTGCTGTTGGTTGTGACAAGGGACCAGCATGGGTCAACATGGGTGCGACACCGGCACTGCTGTTCAATAAGGGCACTGTTGGGGTGCAACAAGGAAGCGGCATGGGCGCAACAAAGCAGCGGCTGGGCGACAAGGGATCAGCTGGGGCACGTATGGTTTGACAAGGGCATTGATGGGGCATGCTAGGAATCTGCTGGGCACAACACGGCGACTGCTGGGGAGAGACCAAGGCACTACCGGGCACAACATGGGTGTGACAAGGGCACTATTAGGCACAACATAGGCACTACTGGAGCACGCCCTAGGCAACAAGGGAATTGCTTGGGTGCGACAAGGATGCCACTGGGCGCAATAAGGAAGCTACTGCGTGCCTCAAGGGCATGACTCGGGTGGTGCTAGATTGACCCGGGCACTGCTGGGGACAATACGGGCACAGTAGGGATGGACTGGGCATGACAACGGCACTGTTGGGTCACGCTAGGGAGCTACTGGGTGAAATAAGGGCATTCCTGCGGAGTGACCCAGGGTCTCCTTGGTGCGACAATGACATTGCTAGGGCCTGACACCAGCTCGACACTGGGTCCGACAAGGGAGATGCTAGTGCAGAAAAAGAGACGTGCGTGCTACTGGGAGTGACAAGGGACTAGTGCCAGTGTGACACCAGCACTGCTAGGCATGACAAGGGAGCTGATGGGCACAACACTGGCATGATAAGGGTGTTCTTGGGAGCACTGCTGGGCACGATAAGGGAGCTACTAGAGCACGACAAGTGACGCTAGCACCACTGGGAGTGACAAGAGACCGACACGGGTGTGACACCAGCGTTGCTAGGTTTGATAAGGGAGCTACTCGGTGCGACATCGGTGAGACAAGGGCATTCCTAGGAGCACTATTGTGTGCGACAAGGGAGCTGCTGACAATTGACGCGAGCACAGCTAGAAGTTACAAGGGACTGGCACGGGTAGGACACCAACACTACTGGATTCGACACTGGCACGACAAGGGCATTCCTGGGGTGCGACATCGTCATGACACCAGCACAGCTGGGAATCACAAGGGAGTTGTTGGAGCATAAGAAGTGACACAGGTGCAGCTGGGAGCAATAAGGGACCGACATGGGTACGACACCAGTGCTGCTGGGTGCCATCAGGGATCTACTGGGTGCGACACCATCGTGATAAAGGAGTTCTTGGGAGCACTGCATGGTGTGACAAGGGCACTACTGGAGCACAACAAGCAACAAGGCACTGCTAAAAGTTACAAGGAACTAGCACGAGCACGACACCAGCATTGCTGGGCACGATAAGGGAGCTGCTAGGCACAACACCGGTGTGATAAGGGCATTCTTGGGAGCACTGTTGGGGACTACTGGAGCACAACAAGCAATGCAGGCACCATTAGGAGTGACAAGGGAATAGCACGGGTGTGACACCAACACTGCTGGGCACGACACCGGTGTGATAAGGGCGTTCCTGGGTCACAAAACTGGCACAACACTGCACTGTTGGGCACAACAAGGGAGCTGCTGGAGCACAACAAGTGACGCGAGCACTGCTGGGAGTGACAAGGGACCAGCACAGGCACAACACTAGTGCTGCTAGGTGTGACACCAATGTGACAAGGGCATTCCTAGAGTGTGACACCAGTGTGATACCAGCACTATTGGGCACAACAAAGGAGCTACTAGAGAACAACAAGCGACGCGAGCGCTACAGGGTTTGACAGGTGAGCTATTGGGCACGACAAGGGAGCTATTGGGCATGATAAGGGAGTTGTTGGTCATAACATCGGCGTGACAAGGGCGTTCCTGGGGCATGAGACCGGTGCAACACCAACACTGTTGGGCGTGATGAGGGAGCTATTGGAGCTCGACAAGCTACACTGGCGTCATTGAGAGTGACAAGGGATCAGCACAGGCGCGACACTAGCACTGCTAAGAGTTACAAGGGAGCCATTAGGTGTGACACCAGCACTGTTGGGTGAGACAAGGGAGATGTTTGAGCTCGACAAGCAACGTGGGCACTGTTGGGAGCGACAGGGGACTAGCACGGGCAAGACACCAGTGATGCCAAGCACGACAAGGGAACTACCAGGCACAACAAGGGCATTCTTGGGGCTAGACACCGATGTGACACTAGCACTGTTGAGTGTGATAAGGGAACTGCTAGAGCACAACAAGTGACTTGGGCACTGTTGGGTGAGACAAGGGCATCATTAGTGCATCGGTGGGGCATGACAAGATCGTGACGAGAGCATTGTGGGCCACACGACACTGTCGTGGTAGTTACATGACATGGTCGAATTGGATTATTATTAGGTTGCCACATGGACATTCCCTGAAAAGTTAGGGTCGTGGCCGACAATGCTCCGTTCTATTTGGTTTCGAATATCCTGCCTTAAAAAATTAGTGGTTTTTGTAGGAGCATCCTGATGGTAACACGGAGCGGGGTGGATAGAAACAGCAATGATCATCAATCCCAGAGTCATCTTTTGTTCACATTGTTGCTCGGTTTGGGGGACGGGACGAATCAGAGTGACATATGGCTGACTCTCAATGGATCATGGCAGTAAGGCCACTCTGCCACTTACAATGCCCCGTCAGGTATTTAACTAATCTGCAAAGGATTCAACCCACTGCTCAATCAAAATTATACATCTAGGTGGCCCACGCGGTGCATTCACTGTTAGGGCTTAGCTAAAGACACGTGCCCTTGGGGGCAAGGCCCCTATTAGGTGGGAAAATGAGTGGCGAGCGTATGCGTTGCTTCTGGCTGGAATTCTAACTTAGAGATGTTTAGTAATAATCCAGCGTACGGTAGCTTCACGCCACTGGCTTTTCAACCAAGTGCGAAGTCAAATTGTATGAATCAATGGTTCCTCTCGTACTAGGTTGAATTACCATCGCAACACTGTCATCAATAGGGTAAAATTAACTTGTCTCACGATGGTCTAAGCCCAACTCATGTTCCATATTGGTGGGTGAACAATCTAACATTTAGTGAATTCTGCTTCACAATGATAGGAAGAGCCAACATCGAAGGATAAAGAAGCAACGTCACTATGAATGCTTGGCTGCCACAAGCCATTTATCCCTGTGGTAACTTATCTAACACCTCCAGCTTCAAATTCTGAACGTCTAAAGGATCATTAGGTCATGCTTCCACGATCCAAATTCGTACTAAAAATCAAAATCAAATGAGCTTTTACCCTTCTGTTCCACACGAGATTTATGTTCTCGTTGAGCTCATCTTAGGAAACCTACGTTATCTTTTAGCCATGCTTTTATGGTTCATAGTCATATGGAAAATCAAAATCAAATGAACCTTTATACTTCTGTTCCACACGAGATTTCTGTCCTCATTAAGCTCATTTTAGGACACCTGTGTTATCTTTTAACAGATGTACCACCCCAGCCAAAGTCCCCACCTAACAATGTCCTCTGCTCGGATCGGCCCACTGGTCAGGCCTTGGTCCAAATAGAGGGGTCATGCCCTGCCTCCACCACACATAGTAAGTAAAATAACGTTAAAAGTAGTGGTATTTCACTTTTGCTCGAGGGCTCCCACTTATCCTACTCCTCTCAAGTCATTTCACAAAGTCAGACTAGAGTTAAGCTCAATAGGGTCTTCTTTCCTTGTTGATTCTGCCAAGCCCATTCCCTGGGTTGTGGTTTCGCTAGATAGTAGACAAGAAAAGTGGGAATCTCGTTAATCCATTCATGCATGTCACTAATTAGATGACGAGGCATTTGACTACCTTAAGAGAGTCATAGTTACTCTCGCCATTTACTCACGCTTGATTGAATTTGTTCACTTTGTCATTCAGAGCATTGGGCAAAAATCACATTTCGTCGGCATCCTCAGGGACCATTGCGATGCTTTACTTTAATTAAACAGCCACATTCCTATTTTTTGTACTAGTTTTGAGTCCATTGTTCGACGCCTGGGGAAGGTCCCTAAGGGAGCTGTTCCCAGTCTATCCCGGTGGATGGCACACAGCGACTCACTTTCGTCGTGGAGGAAGCTAGAGCAGTTCACCGACAACCAATGGGTTTGAGACTAGGACCCTCGTGCTCGACCCTAGGAGCCAATCCTTTTCCCAAAGTTACGAATCCATTTTGCTGACTTGCCTTGCCTACATTGTTCAAGTGACCGGACACTATTCACCTTAGAGACCTGACGCGGTTTTGAGTATGACTTGGTGTGGTTGGCACTAGACCCTTTAGATTTTCAAGGACCACCGGGAGCGCACTGGACACCACACGATGTGTGGTGCTCTTCTAGTCGTTGGACCCTACCTCCGGTCGAGCCGTTTCGAGGGTGAGTAGGCTGTTAAATAGAAAAGATAACTCTTCCCAAGGCCCCCTCCAACATCTCTAGACTCCCTAACGTTGTCGTTAACCACCGCGTCCCGGTTCAACAATTTTAACCCGATTCCCCTTTGAACCTCACGCTGGCACACTGTTGGATGGTCTTCCCCCGTCTCTTAGGATCGACTAACCCAAGTGCAAGTGCCTTTCACATGGAACATTTCCCCTCTTCGGCCTTCCAAGTTCCCATTTGAATATTTTCCAGTGCCACAATGATCTACACTGACGGCCACTCCACCTTGGCTTGAGCCACAAGTTTTACGGTGACTATAGCCCCCTCCCACTCATCGGGGCCTTGCACTTCCCCCGACGGCTGGGTATAGGTCGCATGCTTAAGAACCATCAATTTTTGGGCTAGTTGATTCGACAGGTGAGTTTTTACAGACTCCTTAGCGGATTTTTACTTCTAGTACCACCACCATGTTGTCTTAATCAACCAACACCCTTTGTGGGATCTAGGTTAGTGCACATTGCGGCACCATAACCCGGCTTCCAATTTATCCCACATCGCAAGTTTGGCTTACCAAAAATTGCCCACTTAGAGCTCTTGATTCCGTGTTGTGGCTCAATGAAGCAGTCACACCATCCTACCTATTTAAAGTTTGAGAATAGGATGAGGGCATTGCTCCCCCGATGACTCTAATCATTGGCTTTACCCGATAGAACTCGCATTCCAGCTCTAGCAATCCTGAGGGAAACTTCGGAGCGAACCAGTTACTAGATGTTTAGATTAGTCTTTTGCCACTATGCCAAAGTCAGACGAACTATTTTCACGTCAACATCACTTCGGGTCACTGTAAGAGTTTGCTCTGGCTTTGCCCTACTCAGGCATAGTTCACCATCTTTCGAGTCCCAACAGGTATGCTCTCACTCAAACCCTTCTCAGAAGATCAAAGTTGGGCAGCAGTGCAGCCCATGAGGGAATCCCACAAATCAGCTTCCTTGCACCATAACGGTTTACTCGTCTGTTGAGTCGCACACATGTTAAACCCCTTGGTCCATGTTTCAAGATGGGCCAAATGGGGGGCCTGCAGGCTGACGCCCGAAGCGTGCTGATGCCAAGCACACCATGACAGCACATGTTGCCTTCCATGATCACAGGGACGATGCTCCTGAGCTCATCTATGGCCCGAGTTTTAGCCGCCCCCTCAATCTGCATTGGTCCATGCCCCAAGCCAATCGGCGAGCCGGTGTGAGACCATTCCGTACCCGATCGAGGCACATCGCCACCCCCATCAGCTTCCCTCCCAAGAATTTTAAGCACTCTTTTACTCTCTTTTCAAAGTCCTTTTCATCTTTCCCTCGCAGTATTTATTTGCTAGCAATCTCTCGCTGTTATTTAGCCTTGGGTGAAATTTATCGCTCGCTTGGGGCTGCATTCTCAAACAACCTGACTAACAATGAACGCTTGGCTGCTCCCTTGTCGAGTTATCATAATAATCAAAGCAACGGGTTAAACCCGCATTGACCTTTTATCTAACAAATGCATCTCTTCTAGAAGTTGGGGTTTGTTGCACGTATTAGCTCTAGAATTACTGCGGTTATTTGAGTAGCAGGTACCAACAAACAAACTATAACTGATTTAATGAGCCTTTACAGTTTCACTGTCTGAATTATTTCATACTTGAACATGCATGGCTTAATCTTTGAGACAAGCATATGACTACTAGAATGATCAACAAGGTAGCATTCCTTCTTTTACACTGACAATCATGAGCCTTACCAACCGATTTGAACGCCAGTCAAGAGGTCAACGGGTGTTCGACTGTCGTTTGTGTCTATAGCAATTAGGCTGACGAGACTTCTCACACATAACCTGTATCTCAATCTTCTGGATCCGAGAGAACACGCTAATGCCCATCGACCACCTAGGTTGTGTAGAAAGCGTAACATGGGGGGGACATGAGCCTTACGAATCATCTACTAGACACCCCACGGGACACCGAGCAGAAGGAAACTTCGCAACAAGATAAATTCCTTCAAATGGGTATGCCACAAAGGAAACCACACATCAACTAAGGCACAAAGCTCTTTGCCTTTCGATGAAGAGGCATGTGTGCATCCGATTCAACACGTAGAAGAAGAGCCCAATGATGCAAACAAGCCCACCACTGCTCACACGCCATCACATACACTCATTCAAGTCCTGACAGCCAATCCAAAAGCAAATTATAACGTCGACAAAATCAACTTGCCAAGTTCCCTTATGAGCACCACTAGATGTGACAACTCAAGATGGGACACCCGGGGCATATGATCAATATGCACCGAAAGAATGGAACCCATGTCATGAAATCATTGCGTGGCAGAGCACGTATGAATAACACGGCAGACACAACACCATGCATGTCATGCCAACTTGCACTTGCCGTGAAACACAAATAGATGGGACAACCTGAGGGTACGGCCAACACACACTGAATGCATGGAAACCCATGCTGTAAAATCATGGTATGGCGAAACACGTATCAACAACACGGCTCATGCAGTCATGTAGCAAAATAAAAATAGATGGGACAACCAGAGATTGGCATGCACTGAACACATGGAAGCTTGGGATGTGAAATCATGGCATGAAAAACCACGTATGTACAACATAGCACACGCCGTACCATGCAAGGCATGCTGACGTGTACATGCAGCAAGACAATGATAGTCGGGACAACCCGATCACACAACCGATATGAACCGGATGCAAACCCGGGCCCCAAAATCATGGCATGGCAAAACACGTAGGAATAACATAGGACACATAGGACGATGCATGGCATGCCGACATGCACCTTCAACGAAGCAATGATGGGACAAATCGAGCTTACGAGTGGTATGCATAGAGCGCATGGAAACCCGGGATGTGAAATCATGGTGTTGTGGAACACATATGAGCAACACGGAACACACAGCACCATGCGTGGCATGCCATGGTGACATGTGTGGGTGGCAGTGTCGACAAGCTGCAGTGGCAAATCAGCTCCCCCATATAGAGGCTTCTGGGCCTTAGTAGGAGTAAACATTGGACCTCCCAACTTTCACAATGAGGTT
This sequence comes from Nepenthes mirabilis, assembly GCA_025585075.1. Lineage (NCBI taxonomy): Eukaryota > Viridiplantae > Streptophyta > Magnoliopsida > Caryophyllales > Nepenthaceae > Nepenthes > Nepenthes mirabilis. Next base: position 15,227 of record JAODPA010092065.1, on the reverse strand, counting down.
TTTCATAGTTATCGATAACATTTTTAGGTGATTTTTTTGTTAAAATGATAAAAATTAGGAGTAGCTTAAAACCAAGTCTTGGGTTTTTTCAACTACGGGAGGATATTTTAATAATTTCTCAAATGTCGTGCAACTTTGAAAATTAATATCCCTGTCAAGACTTGTCCAAATGATGAGCCTTTTTATCCAAAAATTAGCATAAATTGTGGAGAAAATTTAGATGTATTGGCGTCATCATTTGAGTTCAGGAAGGGGTTGTAAGTCTAGTTAAAGAGGGCAAAAAATGCGTAAAAATCCGTATTCACTTGGAAAAGTTGTGTTTTCCTATTCCAAGCATGCACGGAGAGCCGAGGGCAAGATTATTGGGATGATATCTACAAACAAATGCGCAAGGCATTGGTGGAAGATGTCTACCCTGAGACCACGTGCATTGACGAGACGTGTCATGATGAGGCCACACGATTACCCATAAATTTGGGCCGTGTTGACGGGTGGCAAAATCAAGGGACGAGCAAGCATGACTGAAGACATGCCAAGTCGTTGGGAGTGTTGTGCCGAGATGATTGACACGGAAAGGCTTTGCAAAGCCTTCGTGTTGACCCAAGTGCAACAAGGGTGTTGCGGGGGCGTGCTAGGCATGACAGGGGCACGACATGGGCGATGTTGTCGAATGACCTAGGCATGACTCGAACACTACAGTGGTTGCTAGGTGAGAGATTCTCTCTCCTCTCTCTACGAATTCAAAATTTGAATTCTTTCCTGCTGCCCGTTCGGCTCTGGCGGTTTCGCCGCCGGCCATGGCCGGCCTCTTAGGGGTTTCCCATGTCACGTTCTCGGACCCCGCTCTCCTCGGTCTTCCGGTTCTTACGCCTCCTTTGCTGCCGACGACGGAGATGTTTGGTGTGTGCGAATTTCCGCCTCTACCCGTTAAACCTCCGGCCTCCTCAAATGGCCCTGATGCTGGTTTCCTGTCACAGGTCGTGGGCTTGGATGCCGACTGCGGTCTTCCACAGAAGCCGGTTCTCCCATCCCATCCCCGTTCTGTTGACTCTGGTTCTCTCTGCTGTGGCCCGTCGAGTACGGCTGCTAAAACTATTGAGTCCAAGGTATCTCCTAAATTTGTTGGCTCGACTTTGAAAACTGCAAATGTCCATCTTTCCGCAAAATCTAGGGCTCAAGTCGCCGAGGTTAAGGGGCATCGCTCCTTTGGCTCACTGAAATTCTTCCCCCCCCATCTTGAGTCTGACTCTGTTAGCCCAAGCTCCCCTCCTGCTGAGGTCGTGCAGCAATGCGCCGAAGTTTGGGGCCACACTCTAGTGGGTTTCTTTCCTGATAAGCCTCCTCACTTTTCGGCAGTAAATGGCATCGCCCAAAGAATTTGGGCTAAATATGGGATGCATCACGTTGCTGTTAATGGTAATGGGATTTATTTCTTTCAATTTGATTCTGAACATCAACTGGAGGCTTGCTTGTCTAGAGGACCCTGGTCCTTTAAAAAGTCGCCTGTCTTCCTCAAGAGATGGTCACCGGGCTTGAGTCTGGATACTGAATCACTCTTGTCGGTCCCTATTTGGATTTCACTGTCTAACATGCCTATTGAATTCTGAACTCCAATGGGGTTAAGTTGGATTGCTAGTAGGATTGGTAAGCCAATCCTTTGTGATTCACTTACTGCCTCTATGCATCGAGTGCATGTGGCCAGAGTGTGTGTTGAGATGAAAAAGGGTGACCCCCGACCAGCAACAATTCGGATTATGTCGATGGCTGCTGCTCCTTCCAGGGTGGTTGAGGTTGATATTGCTTATCACTCTAAGCAAGAATTTAAAAGATTTACTAGCAGTTTTAAGAGGCCTGCTGCTAAGCCAAAGGCCCAGGTTCCAGTTGCTGCTGGGGCTGATGCATCCCCCATCAAACCCCCATCTGTTTTGGATGTGTTTGTGGATAATGTTGAACATGCTGTTCCTGCTGCAGGGCCAGGTAGAGAGGTTGTATCCTCTTCTGGTTGTGTTCTGGTAGATATAGTTCAGATGTCTAGTTGTTCTGGCACTGATGATAAATCTGGCTCCGGGCTGATTTCTTCATCGCCTCTCCATTTTTTCTGATTCAGCTCCTGCTCTGGATGCTTTTGCTGTGTGCTCCCCTGCTGGGCTTTGTGAACTTGATCAGACTGATGGGCCCCTAGTTGAGGCTCCTCCTTTGGGGATCTGTGGTTCGGATAACCAGTTGCAATTGGACCGTACTTATGAGGATTGTGCTAATATGCCTTCATTTGCTGGCTGTCCTAATGATCACCATTCGCTGGATGGTGCTGCCTCGCTTGTAAATGATGCAGTACCGGTGCTTGAAGCTGGTAATTATGGGGAGTGTAGTGTTGTAAGTTGTGGCTCCCTCCCTGATGCTGATATCCACCAAATGGTGGATGCTGCTGATTCGGTGTTGCCCTGTAACACCCTGCCTGCTTTGGACCAAGCCCCTGGGCTCCAGGATGAGTTTGGTGCGAATGGGGCAGCGGCTATTTTGGGACCCAAAGTGGGTCCTGCTGCTGATGTAGGGGCTTCTAATGACTCTTGCTCCTTGAAATCATATAGGTCTTTTGTTGGGGTGGAAGAACTTCCTGCAGGGGACTTGGCTTGTACGAATTGCCTAACTCCTGGGTTTGATGATTCTACTCTGGAGTCTATTGCGCAGATCATCCGTAGATACTCCCTGGCTGCTTCTTCTCCCGGAAAACGCCCTAAGGATCCATCAGTTGATGGTCCTATGGATCCAGCTGAACCTGATCATCAATCTATGCCCTCTCCTGTCCCAGTTACTAGATGCTCAGATGTGAATTCTGAGCCTTCAGTGGATGTTGCCCAGGAATCTGGTGGTGGTGCTGGTCATATTCAGTCCGCTGCGTTTTCTGCTGCTGGTGTCATGGACTATGTGTATGACGATCGTCAACGATATGCGGATGAGCAATTTGCTAGGCAGGCTATAAATGGGTGGGAATGGGTGGCAGCTGAGCGTTGTCGGCGTAAATCCGCCTCCAAGAAAGCCCGGCGACCTCATTCATGATATCTGATGCTTTACCAGAAGATATCTGATGCAGTAGATGCAGTGCCTGCTTCTTTTTTTTTGGGTTTGTGCCTGCTGCCGGTCTTGACTGGTTGCTGATTGGTCCTGTTATAGGCTGCCTGCTGCCCCTGTTGGCCTCATTAGTGCACTGATACACTCATGCTTCTGATCTGGCAGATTTGTGAAGTCTGCCTTGGGGATCTGATCCTTGTCCGTTTGGTTTGGGATATGCTGAACCGTGGTGTAATGCTGGCATTGCAGCTCTTCTGGGTGCTGGATTCTTTCTGTTGGCAATTTCTGCTGCCTTCTATCCAGCATTGCAGTGGGCTGCTAAGTTATGTCTTTCTGTGACATGACTTTGGTGGCCTGGTGTGGTGCTGTATTGTTAGTTTTTTTTGATGCTCTGTGCTGATGTTGAGATAAGCATTGGTCCATGATATTACTTGCAAGAGGCGGCCTATATAACCTGGGTGGTGTGTTGATGTGCGTACTTTTGATCCTGTGCTGCTGAGTTGGGAGCTGATAATGCTACTGGGATGTCTGAAGGCTTGGTGGGGCTTTCGCTGCAGTGGGCATTCTGGTTGTTGTCCGTTACATGAAGCTCAACCTGGGCACGCTGATAATCTCGGTGTAGTTGGTTACGTACCGGTTTGCTGGGCAGATGCTGTGTGTACAACATGTACACATCTGGTGCTGCTGATTAGCAGCTCCTGTTGGACTCTGTTCCTGGTGAAGATGGCCAGATCTTTTGGCCTATTGGAATTTTGTGCTACTGTGTGGTTGTTCACCATGCTGATTTGAGCAATGTGGTTACGTGGCTGATCTGTGTCTGCGCTGGCTGCTACTGTGGTATGTCTGGGTGCAGTATGGATGGTAGTTGTTGCTGTCTTCTGAAGATACATTGGTTCTGATGTTGGGGTGCGGTTGCTGCAACCTTTCTGTCTTTTCTGCTTTGAATAGCAGATTCTGATGGGTCCACGTTGCTGTTGGCCTGAAACGCTGCTCTTGCTGTTAATTGTAGAGAAATTGGAGGTGCTGATCTTGCTGTGTTGGATTTTTGGCTGCTGTGTTGGATAGTTCCACTGCTGGCGCTTTTTTTAGGCGCCCAGTGTTGGGCTTTCTGAGAGGGATCTGTCTACTGATATGGACATTGGTGTATCCATTGGAGCCTGGTTCGGGTTGGTTTGATAGTGAAATCTGATTGATGTGGCCCGGATGGCTGGCTCTATTCCTGGGAAGCTGCTGCTTTTGTAGAATCCAGCTCTGGATTTGCTGTTTAACAGCAAATGTTGTGGTGGTTTGATGCAGAGCTTCCTACTGAAACAACCTGCATTTGCTGAAGAATCTGGTTTCTTTCGGCGGTTGCAATGCTGATGAGATGCTGGACCACCTTTGCTGACGATGTTGCTATTGCACTGTTGTTGCTCGACGATGTTTCTTGTAACTTCATTGTATTTTCTTTTGTTCTTCTGTTGAATGTTGGTCTCTTAGAGGCTACTTTGGTATTATATGATGTACCGGTTGCTCGGGGTATGCCCTAACATTTTATGTTTTATTTCCAAGTCAAAACACTTGGAGATAAAACATAGCTTTTGTAATTTTTTTCTCCCGTTAATCCAAAATACTTACTTACCAAAAAAAAAAGACTCGAACACTACCGGGCATGACAAGGGAGCTACTAAGCATTGCTGGGGAGTGTAGGGAGTGACAATGGTAGTGCTGAGGTGAGCTGAGGAGCAACCCAGGCACTGCAGGGTGCGATACGAGCACTACTAGGATGTGCAGGGTGCGACAAGGGAGGTGATGTGGTGCACTAGGGAGCTACTAGGCGTGACATTGGTGGTGGTGGGCAGTGACCCAAGTGCTAATGGGCACTGCTGGGATGCATTGGACGTGACATGGGAGGTGCTAGGCACAACAATGGTTGTATTGGTGAGTGACCTAGGTGCTGCCCGGTGCAACAAGGTCGTTGTTGGGGTGCGACAAGGGAGCAGTATGGGCCCAACAAGGGCACTAATGGGCGCGGCAAGGTCATTGTTGGGCTGCGATAAGGGAGCGGCATGAGAGCGACACTAGTGCTGCTGGGCACGACAAGGGCACTAATGAGGCGTCGTTGGGCGATAAGGGAGCGACACTAGTGCCGTTGGGCACAACAATGGCACTGATGGGGTGTGACAAGGGAGTGGCTAGGGCACGTTGGATGCAATAAGTGACACAGGCGCTGTTGGTTGTGAGAAGGGACCAGCATGGGTGCAACACGGGTGTGAACCAACACTGCTGGGCACGACAAGAGCACTTCTGGGGTGTGATAAGGGAGTGGCATGGGTGCAACAAGGGATTAGCTGGGGCGTGCGGAAGAGCTAATGGGCGTGACAAGGTGGTTACTAGTGAGTGACGGAGATGCTATTTGTCGTGACAACGACGTTGCTAGGGCGCAACATCGGCACGGCAAGGGATTAGCTGGGGCGCTACTGCTCAACAAGGGAATTAGTGGGGAATGCTCAGGGGAGCTGCTGGGCGCAACACGGGCGATGCGGGTGAGCAACTCAGGCACTACTGGGGATGAATGGGGGTGACAATGGCACTGCTGGGTGCGACAAGGGCACTATTAGAGTGCACCCTTGACGACAAGGGAACTGCTTGGGGGTAACAAGGATGCCACTGGACATGACAAGGAAGCTATTGGGTGCCACAAGGGTGCGACACGGGTGGTGTTAGATCGATTCGGGCACTGCTAGGGATGACAAGGGCACCACTAGGATGTGATAAGTGCGACAAGGGCACTGCTAGGCCGTGCTAGGGAGCTGCTAGTCCCGATAAGGGCATTCTTGGAGAGCGACCTAGGCACTGCTGGGCACGACAATGACATTGCTGGGGCACGACATTAGCACGACACTAGCACTACTGGGTGTGACGAGGGAGCTACTAGAGCACAAAAAGCACGATGCAGGTGTTGCTGGGAGCAAAAAGGGACAAGCATGGGCGTGACAAGGGAGATACTAGGCACGACTCCAACGCGACAAGGTCATTCCTAGGAGCATTGCCGGTGCGACAAGGGAGCTGTTGGAGCACGACAAGTGACGGGGGCGCCGCTAGTAGTGATAAGGGATTGACACAAGTGCAACACCGATGCTGTTGGGTGCGACAAGGGAGCTGCTGGGTGCAACACCGGGCTATCAAGGGCGTTCTTGGGGCGTGACACGGGCATAATAAGGAAGCTACGGGAGCATGACAAGCAACAAAGGGATCGGCATGGGCATGACACTAGTGCTACTGGGCACGACATGGGAGATGATGGGCGCGACACCGGCATTCGCCAGTAATGTTAGGCGTGACAAGAGAGTTGCTGGTACACGACAAGCGACACGGGCATTGCTGGGAGCGATAAGGGATCGGTATGGGCACGACACAAGAGCTACTAGGCACAACAAGGGAGCTACTGAGAGGACTATTTAGTGAAGGAAGGGAGCTGCTGGAGCACGACTAGAAACGTGGGCGCCATTGGGACAGACAATGGACTAGCATGGGGGTGACACCAATGCTGTTCGGCGCGACGAAGGAGCTGTTGGGCATGACATTGATGCGACAAGGGCATTCCTGGGGCACAACACCGGCACGACACCAGCACGGTTAGGCATAACAAGAGAGTTGCTCGAGCGGAACAAATGACACTGGACCTGCATAGGTGAAACAGGGGAGATGCTGGGCATGACACCGGCATGACAATAGCAATGCTCACTGTGACAAGGAAGCTGTTGGAGCATGACAAGCGATGCGGGCATAGCTTGGAGCGATAATGGATCGGTTGGGCACAACAAGGGAGCTACTTAACGCGACACCGGCACGACAAGGGCATTCCTAGGGCATGATACCGGTGCAAACTAGGTTTGTTGGGCGTGATAAGAGAGCTATTGGTGCACAAGTGACACGGGAGCTACTTGCCGTGAGAAGGGCATCGTTGGGTCATAACAGGGTCGCAACGTAGGGCATAGTGGGGTGCAACAGGATTATTGTTGTGGTGGCATTTGTGTGACATGGTCATGGCAGTTGCACTAGGCACGACAAGGGAACAACATGGGTGGTGATGGTAAACGACCCTGGTATGGCTCGGGCACTATCGAGCGTGAAAAAGCAGCTACTAGGCATTGCTGGGGCACTCAGGGAGCAACAAGGGCAGTGTTGGGGCGAGCTAGGGAGCGACCTGACATTGGTGGTGTTAGGTAGCGACCCATGCACTACTAGGCCACATTGGGTTCAACATGGTAGGTGCTGGACGCAACACTGGTCGTGTTGAGGAGAGACCCAGACACTGTTGGACGTGACACTGGTTGTGTTGTGAAGCGACCAAGGCACTGCCTGACGCAATAAGGTCGTTGCAGAGGCACGACAAGGGCACTGCTGGGCCGCAATAAGGCGGCAACATGGGCACAACAAGGGCATTGATGGGTCGTGACAAGGTTGCTGCTAGGCCACAACAAGGAAGTGGCATGGGCACGACACCAACTTTCTAGGCGCAACAAGGGCACTGATGGGGCACTGCTGGGCTGCAACAAGTGAGCCGGATGAACGTGACACCAATGCTACTAGGCTCAACAAGGGCTCTGATTGGGCATGACAAGGGAGCTGTTGGGCACGTTGGATGCGAAAAGTGACATGGGCGCCACTAGCTGTGACAAGGGACTGGCATGGGTGCAACACAGGTGTGACACCGACACTGCTAGGTGTGAAACGGTCATTAATGGGGTGCGAAAAGGGAGTGGCACGGGTGCGACAAGGGATCCGCTAGGGCTCGTAGAGCTTGACAAGGGCATCGGTGGGATGCGCTGGTGAGCTATTGTGTGCAACACGCTTGGTGCTAGGGGGTGACCCAGGCACTATTGGGCATGACACGGTGGCGATAAGGGCACTGCTAGACACAATAAGGGCACTGTTGGAGCACACACTGGGCGACAAGTGCACTGCTTGGGTGCGACACGGGTGTTGTAGGGTGCGATAAGGAAGCTAGTGGGTGCCATAAGAGCGTGACACAAGTGGTGCTAGATAGACTTGGGTGCTGTTGGGGAAGACACGAGCACTGCAGGGACGCACTGGCCATGACAAGGGCACTTCTATAGGATGTCGGGGAACTGTTGGGCATGATAAGGGCATTCCTAGAGAGCGACCCAGGTGCTGTAGGGTGCGACAACAACGTTGCTGTGGCATGACACTGGCATGACACCAGCACTGCTAGGCATGACGAGGGAGCTGCTAGAGCACAAAAAGCACTACGCGGGTCCTTCTAGGAGAGATAAGGGACCAGCATGGGCACGACATAAGCACTGCTGGGCGCGACACCAGGGCGACAAGGGCATTCCTTGGAGCACTACTGGGCATGATAAGTGACGTGGGCACCGCTAGGAGCGATAAGGGACCAGCACGGGCAAGACACTAACACTACTAGATGTGAAAAGGGAGCTGCAAGGCACTACACCGGCGTGACAAGGGTGTTCTTGGGGCGTAACAAGGGCTCAATACCAGCACTTCTTGGCACAATAAGGGAGTTGCTAGAGCACGACAATTGATAAGGGACCGACGTGGGCATGACACAAGTGCTGTTGGGTGCAACAAGGGCACTGATGGGGAATGACAAGGGAGTTCCTGGGGCACGTTGGATGTGACAAGTGACACAGGCACTATTGGTTGTGACAAGGGATTGGCATTGCTGCAACAAGGGTGCAAAATTAATATTGTTGAGCGAGAAAGGGGCACTATTGAGGTGTGACAAGGGAGCGGCACGGGCGCTACAAGGCAGCTGCTCGGCAACAAGGGATTAGCTCGAGCAGGTAGTGCTTAATAAAGGCATCAGTGGGGTGCCTTGGGGAGCTTTTGGGCGCAACACGGGTGGTACTGGGGAGTGACCTAGGCACTACCAGGCACAACATGAGGGCAAAAAGGGCATTGCTCGGCGCGACAAGGGCACTATTAGAGCACCCCCTGAGTGACAAGTGCACTACTTGGGTGCGACAAGGATGCCGCTGGGCGCAACAACAAAGTTGCTGGGTGCCACAAGGGTGCGACATGGGTGGTACTGGATCGACCGGGTCGCTACTAGGGATGACACAGGCATTGAAGGCATGCACTGGGCGCGACAAGGGCACTTCTGGGTGCCCTAGGGAGTTGCTGGGTGCGACAATGGTGTTCCTGGGGAGTGACCTAGGTGCAGTTGGGTGTGACAATAACGTTGCTGAAGCGCGACACCGGTGTCGCACCAGCACTATTGGGCACAAAGAGGGAGCTGTTGGAGCATGAAAAGCATGACACGAGTGCTGCTGGGAGCAACAAGGGATCAGCACAGGTGTGACAGACCGTATTTTTTTGTCAAAAATCTGGTAGAGTTTTGTTTGTAATATAGACTTCTACCAATATAAAAACTTGTATAATCTCCTATACAATACATCCATAGATCCCATCTGATGACAACATACCACAACAACACAAGCTACACATGATCCAAACGCCACTACTTAGCTATGGCTCTAACGTTGTGTATCTAAACACGACATTGGCCAAAGAGAGATGCCAAGAGGTACTTGTAACAAACCATAATAACTTGCGAAAGTATAAATACATCCAAATGATAGCAAAAACTAAATTATCTAATCATTAGCCTTATTCACAATATACATTAAGAATCCAAAATAAATAAAACTACAAATATAAGTGTTCGATATTATCTTCCAAATCCAGAGCCTAGTCCACTTCTAGCCCCTAATCCGTTCCATTGGGTATGTCAAACTTGTTTTAAACTGGAGACAAGCAGAATCAAGGGTGAGTTAAAAGCTCATCAAGTGCAATATTCCCAAAGGCAATAATGATATATGCAAAGTAAAGCAAAAGAGAGAAATATATGAACATAATGAGGATATGAACAAATAAAACATGATCGAATGCTTTTGGAATACGATTGACTTCTTATATTTTATCATTCTTCTCTTCGGGATGTGAATTAGGCATAATTACTTATCTTTGCAGACCAGGGCTAGAAAACCTTACTAGCTAAAGATGCAGGAGAACGAGGAAGGATCATGATGCCCCTCATGATCTAAGGCTGAACAACGTACTCAACATCTAATAAAATTGCCTAGAAAAGGCCAAACACCATGTGGCATAGCGGTATGCCTATTACCCAGTCATACAGGGCCAATAAAATGCTACCCCAACCTCACACAGTCCAGAGGCAATCCTCATTCTTCCACAGCAATATTCTAAGGCATGCCAATGATATCATCTGCTCCAATAAGCTGCCAGGATACGCTGCCAGGATACACGGCCAGGGTAATCCTTGTGTTCCACTACAATATTAATGTCACGCCAAGGAATACTACCCTCTAAACATATATACATGGTCCTAGTTTCATGATTTCTTATTCAATTCATGATTTCTTATTCATTTGAGGGAAGGTTTACCATACTTCTTGCACATACTTCTTTCACATAGTTCTCACACCGAGAGAACGGATCAATCATATTATATATTGTGGCATTCCCTCTGTATACCTTTATATTTTTTATAGTTCTTATGGGCTTAGGTCTTCACATGACTTAAGAATATTCACAATTTAACATAATACTTTGGAACAATTTAAGAAATTCTTACCACATTGGATCACGTGACCTTGGAGCTTTCAGACGATAGTCCGCTCACAATTGCTTAACATAATATTTTTCGGATTACACAATTAAACATATGTGAATGTAAATGCAATTTAATTAACAACAGAACCATGTGAAATTATGTAACATTTCATGGAAGCCTTGGTTTAACAGTACTACGTGTGAACAGTGCATGTAAACAATGCCCAGATGCACATATCACATAATTCGCAGAATTTTGGGCATTCAATGGGTAAATTACCAAGTCCACGATATGGGTAATCATAATCTCAAGCGAATTTATGCATAAAATTTAAAGTAAATGCCTAAACGAGGTCCAGGTGCGAGTCCAGTGTTTTACAAATGGAAATTCACATAAATCCACCAAATCGAGTACCTAATCAATAATTTAACTTATATAGGGTATGGGTAATGATATTCTAGTATCAATTTATGGAAAAGCCGCAGAAATCGGAGTCCAAAAACACTTGAACGTGGCATTAGAGTTTAGTGAACGAAAATCCACATAAATCGGTAATTTCTACAAATTTGGACATGAAATTCATATTTACACATAATCTAGCTGTGGGCGTCACATATATATGCATGGGTTGGGTATCAGGTCAAAAATACTCGAAGAAAAATAAACAAAAATCAAAGAAAACAAAAGAAAAGGGGTATGGATGCACTTGCCTCGACCCGCTCTACGATTTCTCTAACTAGCTCAAAGCCGAAATCGGTCCCGAGGGCCTTTGTTTAGCCGTTTCTCTCTCTTATCCCTCCCTCACTCTACCCATGCACTTCTTATTTTCGTTCTCCCCACCCACAGCCGTAATGGATATAAAAAGCCTGTACATGGCTTTAATGCGTTTTGGTGCTCGAGAGCACAACAAGAGCGCTTTGGGCGCCAACATGCTAGAATTGGCGCTCGCTAGGGGGCCCAAACGCATGGAGGGCGAGGGTCAGGCCCACGTCAAGCCTGTAGCAAGCGAGCGTTGCTTTTTTTGCTAACCAGGACTCGTTTTTTTTTTTTGGTAAGTAACCAGGACTCGTTTTGACACTTCTAATCCAATATTTCACATCCTAGGACTCTAATTTTGATTATATTAGCTTAATAAGTCAAGATTATCATAATTTAAAACTTAAAAACTTATTTAACATTTCACGATTTATAATTTCAGTTCCCGATTTGCCAATTCCGGATCTTTGGGCTTTTCAATTTAATTCCTCCCATATCTGTTGACCTTGATTCACTTATATTAACTTGATTACTAATATCTATAGTGTTCTAGGAACTAGTACCTTACAATTTCAGTCCCTTTATAGAAATTTCATCCTCGAAATTTAACAAATCTCAAAACTTAACAATTGAGAAATAGACAATTCAGATTTCGCCTACACACTTCCAAATCACTTTCCTAGAGAGACGATTATTCCTCGAGAGCCTTAACCATTTAAATTATCCTGATTCTTAATATCTAATACCGTTTATCTAAAATTGAGTTGGAACCTTGCTATAAAACGAATCCTTAATCTCCCACGATAACCTACCCAAATTTAAAAGTAAGCCTAATTATTGACCACCTCTCCAGCTTAATACAAAATTCCAAATGAACTAATAAGTTCTCACCTCGATACGTCCTATGTCTCGAGAAGGATCTCCCCTTGGAATCCTAACTACATCCCAAAATTTTTGAGCCAAGGGCCCACATGGTTTTGCTGCACTACTCTGATTAACCATCTATTAGGACACTAAGAATCTCCTTACAACCTATGTCCATTGATTCATATCAGACTCCTATGTTAACTTACAGCTATAATTCTAAAGAAAGACCTATGGACATTGTTACAACTAAAGCAAAGCCCAAAATCTTTAGATTACAATCAACCTAGGCAATACAATCGAGCAATCACCCAAAACCCTCAAACTCGAATACTTACCAAATTTACCAGCATGTTGGCATACCAATGAGCCAACCAATCTTATTCTCACGTATTATCCGTATCATGATGGATGGGCTACCCTAATCTGCCAATTCCATCATTACCTAAATGGTACCCATAATACTGACCGCCCTAAATATCCTCAAAACCGACACGATGAGGGCTTCTCTAACCAAAGTGCCAAAATCCTAAGGTTAGTATACTCTCCCCTTGATGCATCAAGACATATCCCCATCGAAAATTCCCGGCATCCATTTACTATTAATAGTGTTCACCTTCCTTGAAGGACATCGAAATGCACCTTTTAATCCTTAAGCAGATTAACCCATTTGCATGGTCGCATGGCCATTTCTTCCAACGAGATGACCCCTCAGTCCATTAGGATTAACTATCTCTATAAACAACATCTATAATTCCTCAAAATAAGGACCCCAATGGCCAACCCCAACTAAGGGTGGGGTAATTGTGATCTTAAGTTTTCACCCTCATAACCAAGGCCAACCGCCCGTACAAGTCGAAAGAAACACAATCCTAGAGCTTCCTCAAAAGAATCATATTCTACTGCAACTTTCTAGACCCATTAGTGGTCAACCCAACAAGAAGGTCAACATCTGATCCTTAATTCCTCGAAGGCTACCCTCGTATGGTCCATTCCGGTGGCTACTAATCACATCAAGCCAAATGTCTCACGGTGCTACAATCTTTGAAAAACACTTATCGGATTATCCTTACGGGTTCAACTAGACCTCAGAAAGCAACAAGTTTACAAGACATCCATCAATCTTTCTCCAAGTTAGCCATCACTCCAAATCCTAAGAAATCACATTCCTGCTATTAGAGAAACTACATGCCCAATATGACAATTCTCCTTATTCCTTCAATACACGAGCATACGACTAATGTCCTTTCAATCCAAGTTGCGATCCTCAAATGGGGTTTACACATCCTTTCAATTCTAGAAACTCATCAATGGGGCCATCCCAAAAGCATTGAGGCATCTCACGACAATACTCAGCCGATGCCATATTGGTTCAATACGGAGTCCTCTGAATTCGATGACAATCCTAGCACAACTCCACAACAACCATCAATTTAATGATCAGAAGATGATTTAGGCCAATCATTTCCTCTAGGAAATATCATCAAATGCTTACACTACACAACCCCTTGGCAACCACAAAATGATTACCAAGTGTGGCCTTATATGATAACTAAACATGGCACAATTCCTAATCAGATGATATGCAAACGAAACAATGCTAATTTCGTCACCACCCAAACAATGATGCCTCATATTCAAACCTTTTCACCCGATTACAAGGTGTCATATCCTTACTATCATAGCTCACACTAGCATGGCACCTTACCAACCAAATCGTCCTCAAGGTCATATTAAACCTTAACACCATAGGGTAATTAAATCAACCCAACCAATCATATCTGTAGGCCCGAGAAAAGTTTGTAGACCTTAATACATTGAGTATAAGGCCTACAATCTTTAGATAAATGAATAAACTTGGAAACACAAATAAAACATAGATTCTGGACACCAAGGTAACACATATACCGAAACATCAAGATCCGAGAACCTTATCTCTTGCTACGCTAGACGACACTTTCATACTTTGTGCCACCACTACGAAGCCTTGATCCATTGTATTGGGTTCCTTAACTGTCTGACCCATGGAATAAGGGCAATCTCTAATCAAGTAGTCAAACTATCCACACTTGAAGTATGCTCCCCGAAATTCCACTGAAATAAGACATTCGTCCATAAAGCATCCATGAACATGTCTGGCAATATCACTTTATTCTCGAGTCCCATGATCCTTTTCACGTCAACTATCCAAGGTCGACTTCACCTCCTATCTTACTTGGAGCAATACTGCCATATCATCTTCCAAACATTAGATCACCACAACAGCATCTTTTTTTTTTTTTTTGGTAGGTAAGTGTGTATTTTGGATTAATGGGAGAAAAGTTTACAAAAAATTATATTATAACTCTAAGTTTTTGACTTGGGGTTAGAACATAAAACGCTGGGGCATACCCCGAGCAGCTGGTACAACAGAGAGTTCCTCAAAACCTAAGAGGAACTATCTAACAGGAGAACGGACAAATAACACTGTCATTATACATAATCAAAAGCAAAAAATTACTCCCGAGAAGACTAGAACAGCCATCCGATCGCCTCGCAGCATCTAGCTACATCAACCCCGATCTGCCGGCAACCCATAGCAACCTAGTTTTCTGCAGCAAGGAGTACAGGGCAGCAGCAAGCAAACAATAGCAGCAAGCAAACACATCCTAGTTTCCATTTAATCAGCATCGATCAGCAGACAATTATATCAGAGGGAATGGGCAGCTTATATGCCGGCACACAGCAGCGACAAATTCCGGCAATGGACCGGCAGAACACGACCAAAGAAAGAATCATACAAAACACCCCATCTCACGCATAATGAGATATAACAGCACAGCCAGATCCAGTCACAAAATGAAAGTGGAGATCAGCCTATAACAACACGCCTGGGGGCACCGTAGCAGAACCGAGGACCAAGAAAACCAGCTACACTGAGCAGTAAATGCCACAA
>JAODPA010092054.1:0-16284 GCA_025585075.1 Nepenthes mirabilis | reverse complement strand
ACAATAAGGAAATGGGGTCAGGGAGAGAGAAGCAGAGAAGAAAAGAGGAGAGAGAGGAGGGTTTTGCAAGAAAGAAGGATGCGGTGGGAGCTACAATGATGCCAGCCGAAGGGATTCAGTGCCAAAAAATAGAAGCCCAGCAAAGCCTCTCTATGATTCAACCTCTATTTTGTGCGATGGTGAGAGAGGAAGGAGAAGTCTTGTGATGGATCATATTCAAACGGAAAACTAGCAATATTTTATTTAACCAAATTATACAAAAACATGTACAATTTTTTATACAACATATAAAAATCCTTCCCAAAATACTCCAACTACTGAGAACAATACGTAACAATCGACACAGGATCCAAATTGCCATAGTAATATTTGTAGCTCCCAACATCGTGTCTCTGAGACACGACATTGGCCATAGAGAGATGCCACTAGGTACCTGAACCAAACCATTATATCCTGCAGAAGTATATAATATTATCCATATATACAGTAAAAACTACTATATCAGATCATCATCTATATATACATTATATATCAACAAGCCCAACCGAAAAATTTACAAATCCATCAAATGTATACAAAACTACAAAATACAAGTCCATAAGATCATCTTCCATGTCTTCATTCCTAATCGACTCAAATCCTTTACTCTACCCCATCAGGTATAAGGTCGTGCTCATCTGGAGGGAGGAAAAAGTAATGGTGAGCTAAATACTCAACAAGGCACAATAATCAATGACGATAAGCAATATACGTAAAATAAAGTAAGGGAATAAGTGAATAATAAAGATGTATAAATATAAAGTATGATCAAATGCACTTTTCAGAATATATTTGCCTTTTTCGTTTTACTTATTCTCTTTACATTTCAAAAACATGTAGAAATTTTATTATCATTGCGGATAAGGGCCAGTAGGCCTTACCAACTAACGGAATAGCTGATCGAGGAATGGAATGTATTTGCATCTACACATTCTAAAGTTGTGACAGAACGGATTTTTTTTTGCATTCTGCCAGTGACCTCCCGAAACTGACACCAGGGTTTCGGTGATCTGGTCTAGGCCGGTCGTGCCTACCAATCACAAGATCACAGATACCATCTAGGACTCATACATGATTTCCATAAAATATGTAACAGAAGCCAATTTATTAGTTTGCCGAAGTATTTACATTCATACCCATAAAACTCATTTATGCATACATAGTCATAGAAGTTCAATTATAAAAATTCATATATTTCAATCGATTATTACAATAAAACTACTTCTTTCGGGTAACTCCAAAATGTGCTTCCGATTCCTTAGAGTCATTCGAATGGAGCTCTAGTCACTCTATCTCATCAGGCACAAGCTCTATAATTTCATTTAGAGGGGGGAAACAAAAAACAGTGAGCCAGAGCTCAACAAGGTACATGCAACTTTTCCGCAAAGCGTTTATATTGTAAGGCGGATACAGATATATATGCAACATGAATATAATAAAATAACAGTTGACCGGGTCATGGTAAATACATAATGCAAAGAAGTCAAGAAGGCCGCAGTAGTCAAATTCTGGAGATTGGGACAGAAAATAGAGTCGGTCTTATTATAAAAATTTCTCTTCTCTTTTATTTTTATCGGTAAAGGACATCACTAGCGAAGGGGGCAACAATCGAGGATAGATTATGCACATCTCCTCACAATTACGACAATACCTCCTCGTACAAAGCCTCGAGGACGGCTCTCACTTCCTCATTGTACAAAGCCCCGAGGACAACTCTCACTTCCTCATTGTACAAAGCTCCGAAGACTGCTTCCTTTCGTTATCCTCGATTACCACCATAATATTCCAAACCATGCCGGAGAATTTTATCTCCCAGTGCTAAAGTCCGATCTTATTTATTTTGTCATAAAGCCGGTTCACTTTTTTTTCTTTAGTTTATATTCCGAACGAGCACAAAACTTTCGGTTGTCATATTTCTTTTTTTTGGTAAGTAACATGAAATTAATTTAGAGTAAAGGTACAAAACATTGTTCTAACACCAAGTGTTTTGCCGACTTGGCATTATAACAACAATTTAGGGTATTCCCCGAGCAACACCATAATCATGGTTAAAGGAACATAAAAGACAATAAGATGAAAAGCATCTCAACCGGCCAAACCGGCCCAAATACCAAACATACCCACGAGACAAAAACAGCATCAACATAGGGGACAATTGCCACAACCAACTCATGTTAATCAGCAAGGCGGCACCCATACACTTGTCATAGAACCGGCACTCAGTCAACCAAACAGAGCTGGGGCAGATCAAAAAACCAGTCTGAGTCATCAACCCTGTTAGGAATTTAGTCCCGCATCTCAACAAGAACAGAGGCTTTCCATCAACCTCGTCCACATTCCAGGCATTAAGCAGCCACCAAAGACACCAGCAGGAGAAGTTGCACACATACTAGTAAATCTTTAGTCAAGCCATTCTCCCAAAAGCCTCTTGGCAAAGGATTACTAGAGAAAGTAAACTGCAACGTCCCGAAGCATTAGCAGCGCTACTACTTAAGCAAAAGATTCCAGCTTAGCCTCAAATTGCTGTGCCAGAGGCCTGGGCAATTCGGCACCTGCATAGAACCATCGGTTATATAGCTCCGGCATCGAGAGAAGCCTTCTGCTATATGGCCTAGAGCCATCAATGGTGACAACCATTAGAAGTACACCAAGTGGCTGGATAGCAGGAGAGCCAACATTTGCTACAGCATACTAAAGCAACGAGCTGCACACTCAAATCCAAATAATACGGGTCTTCCAGCAGCAAGCCTCCAGCAGGGCATGGCCTTTTTCCAACACCAGCAAAATCAGCAAAACAACTTTGCAGAATCTAATACCGAGACAATATGGAGACAATTCCAAAGCTGGTCTCAGCAATAGATACCATGACATTCATTCCAGCCATTCCATCATGAAAACGCCACAACATTCAGCAGATCAGAGGAAAGCACCTCAAAACAGCAACCCACAACAGAAGCAAACCATACATTGCTCCACTGATAGGCTACAAACAGAAGGATCTCCACCGCATCAGAAGGATCTCATGCATCCAAACAAGTCCTCGGCCATCTCTTCAGCGCCTCAGCCTTATAGTCCCAAGCCAGAGCTGCACGGACATCCCCAATACCGTCCAACAGGAAGGAACACACAGGCTAAGGATCATCAGAGCCAGCAGCACAGGACATTCAAATGCGTCCGATCCATTTAACAGCCCGAGAGCCGGCATATAAGCCAGAGGAGGCAGCTTCAGAAAAATGCAGCACACCACACTTTTAATGCAATCCGCCAATTGAAAGAGCAGCTAATGCCAGCACCAGAGTGGCAAAAATGGTGCCACCATCATCCTTCATCACCTCCAACGACTGTACTAATAGGAACAAATTTTGTCCGACAGTTGCAATAGAACAGGCAAATGAAAGCACCTCATACAGCATCCCAGTGAAATGCAGAAACAAACAATGTTCCACAGCTTTAAACCAGTAGAAGCCTCATGACAGAATGAGCCAATCCTAAAGCATCCCGTGGCATATGTAAACAATTCACAACCACCATATCAACCACAATAGCAGATAGAAAATGGCAAAAACCCAGGCCAAGCCAATTCCACCGCATCAGTAGGATCTCCTGCATCCAAACAAGGCATCGGCCAACTCTTCAACACCCAAGCCTAGAAGTCCCAAGCCAAAGCTACACAGGCATCCCCCATCCCGTCCAACAAGAAGGAACACACAGGCAGAGGAGCATCAGAGCCAGCAGCACAGGACCTTCGTCTGCGATAGATCCATAGAGCAACACTGGAGCCGATTTTAGCTTTAGACAGCCGCTCCCAAAACTAAAGAACAGCAGACCCAGATTCTCCCCCCAAGAAAGCATCACAAAGAATCCATCTGCATCCCTCCGGCAGTGGCAAAAATGTCCAAGAAACACAAACCAGACAACAACCAAAGCCGAAACTTCCACAAAGAAACCAGAAACAGGGACTCTCAGCCCCAGTAGCCAGATCATGGAAACCCAGCCAAAATCGGACCCGAGAAACCCTAATAAATCAAATTTTAAAACTAAAATTTGATATACTAAATTTGGAATTTAAAGAAAAAAATAGAAACCATAAGAAGTCTCAGAGAGTAGCTAGAGCTCCTCTATGATACAGCCGCAACAAATAGGAAATAGGCTCCTACAGATACCCCAATCAGCTCCTACCCGAGCACCGGGCACCAAGGGAAAAGCCAACGTGCAAGGTCCTTCATCCCAATCTGATACAGCGAATAGGAAATGTCCTTTACGGACAAAGGTGGGAGTATCATTCCGAGCTCACAGCCATAGGCGCAAACCAAGAAGAAAGGGAAGCGATCCGGTAAGAGCTTCGAGGCCTTAGAGGAAGAACACAGACGAAACCTCAGAGGATGCAAAGGCCGACGCAGCTAGATCTGAAGTCCAGAAAGGTAGAGAGGAAACGGGAGGAACCGGGAAGGAACTGGGAGGAGCAACCAGGAGACCGGCCATGGCCAGCTCCGGCGCCACCCTGCCAGAGGAGGTAGCACCCTGGAGTGCCTCACGAATTTGAAAACCTAGAGAGAAGAGAGAGATTCTCTCTCTAGACGTTCTTTCTAAGAGATGTTTACTATACCTCCTCGCTCGTCATATTTCAAAGCTGATTTCAAATTCAATTTTCTTATTTCGGTCAAGTATGAAGACTTTCAGTTGACATGAAGCCGGTTTTAAATTCATAAATCTCATTCCGGTCAAAAATTCTTTATTATGACTCAAAGCCGATTTACATCTTCTTTTTTTTTGGTAACAGTAATTTGGATTAAATCGAGAAAAAATTTACACAATCAATGCTTTTCACTCCAAGTATTTTGACTAGGAGTTAAAGCATTAAAGCGCTAGGGTGTACCCCAAGCAGCTTAATACATCAGATGACACCAAAGAAAATATAATACAAAAAAGGGGTCCTCTAGGAGGACAACGGTCAACAGCATCAATAAAATTCTGACTAATGTTGACACGATCAAACGAAGGGTCGGGTACTCCTATTTAGGCTGACACAGCTCAGCATATTAGTTGGCAAACATACTAATCCAACATAGCTCATTCTAGCAGAAGGAAGACAGGCGCATGCAAAAACCATGCACCCTCACATCGAGTATATCTGTACTCCAGGAACAGCATGCCATCGAAGATCATAGCCAGCAATTCTGCAGCATAAATCTTCAGCATGGTAGGGCCATAATCCACCCCCAGCAAAGGCAGCAACAAAATTGGTTGCAAAAATCTTTAGCAGATGCAGCATAGTCCAGCAGAAGGAAAAACGGAAATTTACATCTTCATTTTTATACAATTTAAGTTAAATCATAAGTTGAGCAAAAAATGGAAAGCAGAAAGCAGAAGGCATGAATTAGCCATGAAATCAAAATCATGTTTCTAGTCCGATTGTACAGCAAGTAAGACATCAGAGATACAGCTTATCAAACAGTAATTAAAACGGTAAGTTTGATATACTACGTGCTGAAGCATTTAAATCCAAAGAGAACACTTGCAATTTTCTTAAAAACAGAAGTATACTTAAAATCTGGATTTAAAAAGGAATGGTACACTTGCCTGACTGTTGACCGCCCACTCTGACTGTCTTGAAGCTTTTCTCTTTCTTCACTCCTTACCCTCCTTCATTACCAGAAATTCCACACCCGTCCCTCAACTGGAGCTCAGTATATAAAGAGGAAGGATTAGGTGGAGTAAGTGGGGTAGGTTACCTACTTGGTACTTCCGTTCAGAGGTTAGGTGGAAGTGAGTGGAGTAAGTTACCTATTTGATACTTCCATCTAAAAAGTCAACGGGGTAGTTCATTTGCCCTGATTAGATTCGGATCTAGTTGGGATCTAACCGTCTAAACAACAAAGTTGGCCCTTGTCTTTAGTTTGTCTTTTATCCTGGTCGATATTTCTGAATTCGGTAGTCAATTTTAACTGGTTAACATTTTCTTCAAAGTCGGTCAACTTTTCTATTGGTTAACTTTTTCGGTCAACGCTTCTTACTCTAATCCGGCCCAACTTTTATTCAAAGTCGGCCAATGTTTATTTTCTCTGATTGGTCCTGCCTTTTGTAATTTGGCCATTGTGGGTTCACCGGTGAATTGTATTACTGCAATGGGCCTGCTTGGCAGTTTCTGGTGTGGCCTTGCAAAGTTGATGCACCAATGGTTGGGTTCCGATTTTGATCCATCTTTTTGTATTTCCTCTACTGCTCCTTAGGGAATCTATAACTGGTTGCGGATAGTTACAGTTGGCATCTGTGTATTTTGATATGTTGTGGTCGTGTTTGGGTGGTGCTGTTGCGGTGATGCTTTTCTGGATTTTGATCTTCTTCCTTAGGAGTGGGATGCTCAATCTGGAATATCATTGCTGCAAACCTACACAGTTTGAAAGCACCCTAAAAGTTTTTATTTGTTGTAGGCCCGCTCTACTTGATGCTGCTGTTGCATATGAGCCATTACTGAAACACAGATGCCTTTTGGTTATCCTATGCTGTTCTGATGCTGGAGACTGACGCTGAAATTGAAGAAGCAGGGAGCAGCCGACGAAAGCAAGCTCTTTATGCTCTGCCATAGGTATCGATGTTGTGAAGGGTATTGCTGAGTGAGATGTTGTGGAGTTAGACGATGTACATGCAGATCGTATGGGTTCTGCTGATTGGGAGCCATCTCATTGCGGTATCTTTTTTTCTTTGGTAAGTATTTTGGATTAAAGGGAGAAAAAGTTACACAGACTTTGCATTAATTCCAAGTATTTTGACTTGGAGATAATGCATAAAGCTCTAGGGTATACCTCGAGCAGTTAGTACATCAAAATACACACAAAAACAATGACACACAACAAAGGGGTCCTCCAGGAGGGCACCCATGGGCATCAGACCAAAAACGAAAGTTTGCAACACATCTCGGACAAAAGGGAAATCGAAATCGAGAGCCCAAAAGCCCAAAAGACACCATGTTCTGGACAGCCAACTGAATACAACATCCAGGTCTTCAACAGTACTTCCTTTGTACCATGGTTAGAAAATCAGCATAGCAGCCATTCCATATGCAGCAAAAGAAAAGAGCCCTGGCAACCAGCTCCTACTTAACGCTACACAGTAGCTTCCATAAAGCATATTCAGGCAACTGTAAGAAAAAATAGCACCAATCTTCATCAGAGCAGCAACAGCAAGGCTCCAAAGGCAAGCATAGCAAATCCAGCAGCATCTTCCAAGAGTGGCTCATTCACCTTGGTCAATGGAATCTTTCGCAACAGCAGTGTTTCAATCTTACCGATCCACAACTTACGTTAACAGACCGGCACTCAATTTCCACCACAGCACACATCCTCAAGAAGAATACATGCACATCCAGAAAGCTAGCAAAATTGCACCCGCCTATAGCAGCACTACTCAACACAGCAGCCCGCAACTTAAGCAGCCATAAATAGCTCCACAGAAATGCAACAAATAGAAGGGACTCCGCCTCATCTGGAGGATCACTAGCATCCAAACAAGTCCACGACTGACTCTTCAGCACCTCAACCTAATAGACCCAAGCCTGAGATGCACGGGCATCCCTCAAACCGTCCATCAGGAAGGAGCACACATGATGAGAATCATCGGAGCCAGCAACCCAGGACAATCAAATGCGTCCAATCCATTAATAGCTCGAGAGACTGCATAAAACCAGAGGAGGCAGCTTTTGAGAAATGCTGAAAGGAGCAACTAATACGAGCACCAGAAACACAAGAAAGGCATCACCAGCATCCTACAACACCTCCAACGACCGCACTAACAGGAACAATAGCATAGGCAGTAGAAGGCACCTCATTCAGTATCCCTGAGAAATGCAGAAACGAACAAATAAACCAAAAGACGCCTCATGACAAATTGAACCAATCCTACAGCATCCCGTAGCATTGTAATCCATTCACAACCACCATATCAATCTCATTGTCAGATAGAAAATGGAAATTACACAGGCCAAGCCTAATCCACCGCATCAATAGGTTTTCCTGCATCCAAACAAGGCCTCGCCCAACTCTTCAGCACCCCAGCCTAGAATTCCAAATCCAGAGCTACGCAGGCATCCCCCATCCCGTCCAACAGGAAGGAACCCACAGGCAGAGGAGCAATAGAGCCAGCAGCACAAGACATTCAACTATGCCAGAGCTGAAGAGCAACACAAGAGCCGATTCAAGCTTCAGACAGCCGCTCCCGAAACCAAAGAACAACAAACTCAGATACTCCCACCAAAAGAGCATCACAACGAATCCATCTGCAACACTCCGTAAGTGGAAAAATTGTCCAAAATAGACAGCAACTGACGCCGGAGCATCACAAGGAAACCAGAAACAGGGATTCTCATCCCCATCAACCAAAGCATGGAAGCCCAGCTAAAATCAGAGGCGAGAAACCCTAATATATCGAATTTCAAAACTGAAATTCGATAAACTAAATATGGAAATAAAGAGAGAAATAGAAACCGTAAGAAGTCCCAAAGGGAAGCCAGAGCTCCAGGTCCTTCATCCCAAACTGGTACAACGACTAGGAATCGTCCTTTACAGACAGAGGTTGGAGTATCGATCCGAGCTCACAGCCAAGTGCGCGAATCGAGAAGAAAGGGAAGCGATCTGGTTAGAGCTGAGAGGCCTCAGAAGATGAACACAAGCAGAGGATGAACTCTGCCAGATCTGAAGCCCGAAAAGGTTAGAGCGGGGAAGTCAAAAATCGGGAAGGAAACAGGATGAGCAACCAGGAGACCGGCCGTGGCCGGCTCCGGCGCCACCCGACCAGAGTAGGCGGCCGACCAGAATACGCAGTTCAAATTTCAAAATGAAATTTGAAAGGTAGAGAGAAGGGAGAGCTTCTCTCTCTTCGAGAGCCCCCCTGTAAGTTGAATTCCTTCATCATTGCGGTATCTTGGAATTCTATATGTGGAATATTGGGGCCGTGCATGTTTGCTGAAGTGTTTTGGTATCCTTTGCTACCATCTCCTTCAGTTGCTCGAAGGAAATGATTGATCTGATGTAGGCTGTTGATGATGATAATGTTGAAGCATGATGTATTTATTATGCTGGACCATGGATGCTGGAAGCCGCTGGCTATTAGTTTGTGCAGTTTTTTTGATGTTGCTGGTCAGTGGGCATGCAACATCCCAGTGCAACACTTCCACAAAGTCCACAAAGGTTGATTTTTGCTCGAAGGAGCTGGAGGATCTGCTTCCTGACCCTAGTATTGGGGATGCCCCAGTAGGCAGATCGAAGGTTGGCTCAGATATGGAATCCTCATTTTCTCCCGCTGTTGGTGATGGTCAGTTGGGAGATCTTGATCAGTTACAACATGTGGCTGAGAACCTCTGTGACTCCAATCTGATGCCCCCTCCATTGAAGCCTGCTAATGAGGATTATGAGCTTGAATCAGTTGTCCATGAGAACTACCCGTCTCCTGTCTTGCCCCCTGCTTTGCACTTTGCTGAGTCGCTCAATTTTGGCTATATTTTCAATGGTGAATCTGCTGAAAGAGATAGTCAGACGCTGTGTACTAAGGATGCGACTATTGATTATTGCGGATCACCAAAGCGTGGAGAGAATGACTCTTCTTTCCTTGGTCCTCAAGAAGAGGATTCTAAAATGGATTATGATGATGTGGTTTCGGCGAGGGTTTTAGATGAAGGTCGGACTGCTGGTAAGGAAGCAACGCCTAATTCTGCCTGCAGGATTGTATCTGATGTTGAGCAGCTGCGGAGGCAACTTGTAGAGATTAAAGCTCAGCGCAGCCTTGCATTGACACCAATGCAACTACCTAGTTGCTCCCAGGCTGCCCGGGGTGTTGCTCCAGTTGAGGATCCTGCTGGGCTTGAGGCTGCAATGCTGGTCGTAAATCCCCATGGTGCTGCTGCCCCTCCCAGTTGCCCTCAGGGACATGTTGTCGAGTGGACTGATGACTTGCTTTTTGCTAAGCAGGCAGTTGATTGGTCATACCCAAAAACCCGGAGAAGACGAAAACCCCATTCGAAGAATCAAAAGGCTCGGTTGCCAAGCCCTGTTGATTATTTTGATCTGGCCAAAGTGGTTGCTTTTTGGCCAGGATGTGTTCTCACTACTGGTTTGCTGATTTCTTCTGAGATTGTAGGCCGGCTTGCGGAACTTTGATTGCTTTTGACTGGTATTAAGAATTGCCGGGTTGGTACTTGTATGGTATCCTGCTGTTATGTGAGAATGTCGACTGAGTTGCTAATGGGGGGAGCTGCTTCCTGCTAACTTGGTAAGCAACAGGATGAGATGGTTTTGACCGAGGGTCTTTTTGGCCGTGGTGGTGTTTCGTCCGAGTTTTGGACTCTGCTGTTTGGAACTTATGACCGTGATGCATACTGCCGTGGAATTTGTTGCAGGTCGTAAGCTTCATACTGCTTGTGTATATTTATGCTGTAGTATTACTGGTGGTGTGTTGGTGGAAACATTGATGCTGGCCTGTTTACTGGATCCTGGTGGCTTGATGCCTTTGATTCGATACTCCTTTTCCAGGGCGTGTGGGGCAGTTTGAGATACTATCTCTTGTTGTGTTATCAGCGTGGTTCAAATGAATGGCGTTGCTGCATATCTTGCTATTTTGGCAGGTGTATTGAATAAAACGCTGCTTTTCTTGTTGCTATTTTGGCTGTTGGCTGGTTTGGAATATCAACAGTATGTTGGTGTGGCTAGGGTAGTGGTGTGGCTGATTTGGTTGCTGCCGTGCTGATGCTTTGCTTCCCAATGCTGCAACACTGCTGATTCGCTGTGCTGTTGCCGATGCTTTGTTCCCAAGCTATGTTCTGCTATCGGCTGCTGTTGGTTTATGGATTTCCATGTCTGGTGTCCTGGCTTTATGGCTTTCATCTCTTTTGTTCTGCTGAGCTGGGAACTTCCATGTAGCGCGGACCTGGGAGAAGCCCCATGGGTAGGGTCGGTTGAAGATGCACTGCCCATTCACCCACGTGCGTGGGTGCTCGAAGGCTGGATAGTGGCTGGCTCCACTGCGTTGTATATGAAGCTAAGCTGTTGGCCATGGTATGATTGCAAACAGCTTGTCTCAAGATTTAGTTTGTGTTTTTTTTTCCTTGGCCGGTTCACTTTGGATGATTTAGATGCGGTTCATCTAGTTATTTTCTCTTGTTATTGAGTTTTCTCGCTCGGTTTCATGACTTGGATCATGATGATGCTCGGGGTATGCCCCAGCTCGATGCTCTGTCTCTAAGTCGGCAAAACACTTGGAGTTAGGACGTCGTCTTGTACTTTCGTTTATTTTAATTTCATTTACTTACTTACCAAAAAAAAAGTTGCTGGTCAGTGGGGAGTTTTCAGCTGGACGTACTACTCGAGTATGGATCTTGTGAAAGTATGAGCCCTGCTGTGTGGGTGCCTAATCATTGCTGCTTTCTTGGCATCCTATCTGTCGAGTACCTGGGCTGTGCATGTGTGCTAATGCTATTTGGATTTCCTTTGCTGCCACCCTCATAAGTCGCTTGGAGGAAAGTGATGATCTGTTGCTGGTTCCTGATGCTAACAGTGTAGTTGCATGCTGGGTTCTCTTGCTGGACCAATGGGGATTGGGTGCAGCTGATCTCGTTTACAGTTTTTTTTGCCTTTTGTAAAACTGTGCTGGCTTTCTTTTGATGATTTATGTCCTTTTGTAGGACTCTTTTGTCATTTTTTTGGGTGATTGTCAAATGCCACCGCGTCTATGACTAAATTCCAAATCAGAAAAACAATTGGAATTAAATTATAAGTTGTATAATTTTTCTTTTTTAATGCAATTGACTTGCTTACCAAAAAAAATTCTTTTCTCTTATTCAAGGTCGGTCAACATTTCTAAAAATCGGTCAACCCTTTGGTCAACCTTTCAGTCAACATCTTGATGCCGGTCAACGTTTTGACACCAGTCAGCATTTTGATTACCATTAGTTCCGGTCTTCTAGTGGTGTAAGGCCACTCCGGTTTGAGTTGAAATCAAAATGCTCTGATTTTTAGGTAGCAATATTTTACTTTGATTTTAAATTTCTTTGATGTCAGGAGCTCACAAAAGCGCTACCCACAAATCTCAACTTTAATGTGTCGTGGGAACGGTAAACCTTTCATCCGATATACAAGGCCAGATAATAGAAATGCTACCCATGAATTTCAACTTTAACGTTCCATGGAGGACAGTACCTGATACCTAGGGCTAGATAATAAATACACCACCAGAACATCTCCCATAGTCTAAGAGTATTTCTCGATCTATTATTATAATATCTTTTTTTTTGTTTGGTAAGTAAGTTAATTGTATTAAAAAGAAAAAGTACAACCAATGATTTAATTTCAAGTATTTTTCCGACTTGGAATTAAATCATAGACGCGATGGCGAATGTCGCCCACCCAAGAGTAGGACAAAAAGCAAGTCCAGCTAAGGGACAACAATCATCAAAAGAAAACCAGCAAAAACAAAACTTTTGGCAGGTAAGCTGTAAACAAGACTATGAGCTTGCTATACTCCAACGGTACCCAGGAACGATTGGTCCATCCTGGGAAAACCAGCCAGCTTCTACCTTACAGCATCAGCATCCAGCTTTGATCCTTCATATTCCATCAAGCAATCTGTATAAGACGGCAGCATAGGAAGACCAAAAGGCTTCAGCAAATTCACACTGCCCCATTTTCCACAGATTGAAATCCACGTAAACAGCACTGAGATGGCTGTTGCAGCCATCCTGACGGCCACACATCAGAATTCACACCGGCAGGTGCAGCGCATGGATCCTCATCATCTCACACGGACAGTTTAGGACACAGGCAAATGCACATCAGCCCGATGCAAGCCTTTGCAGAAGCGAAGCCAAATAATGTCACCGGATTTTGATCACCACACAACTAGCAGGGCTGATACGCCTCGTAAAACAGTCAGAGTCAGCAGATTGGCCGGCCAAGCTTGCACAGCCTCCCAACAGGCAAAATCTCCCAACCCTCACCTTAGCTAGCAGTGCAGAGAAGTGTCTACAATTGCAGCTGCATTGAAGCCAATCACTGCCTAGTTGGACAACTGCAGTCACAACTAGTGTCACCACAGTAGCCATGAAACATGAAGCAGGTACAGCAGAGCCAAAGCACCGAGGCCCCATCAGATGAAACCTCAGCAGCAGAACGGTTCTCCCAATCCACAACCGAGCATACCTTCTGCAGCAGCAGCAATACTCCAATACATTCCACACAGTGTTCAAACAACCAGAGGCAACCGCAGCATAAGCAAAGCAACATGACAGGTACGGCAAAGCCAAAGCACCGAGGCCCCACCAGATGGACTATC
This sequence comes from Nepenthes mirabilis, assembly GCA_025585075.1. Lineage (NCBI taxonomy): Eukaryota > Viridiplantae > Streptophyta > Magnoliopsida > Caryophyllales > Nepenthaceae > Nepenthes > Nepenthes mirabilis. The sequence goes on along the minus strand of JAODPA010092054.1, from coordinate 2,931 downwards.
ATCAACAGAACGACTCTCCCAGTCCACAGCCGGGGACCCCATCCGCAGTAGCATCAGATCTCCAATACAATCCCACTCAGTGTTCAAACAACCAGAGGCAACCACTGCAAAAGCAAAGCAACAGTTCCCATACATTCAGCAGACCTAGGGACCAAAGCAGCATCAATTCAGTATCTGCCAGGCATTATGCAACAACCTAGGGCAGAGGCACCACAACAGTATACCCATCACCAGGGCCACATATTAGCAATAGCAAAACCAAATAATGCCAGCAAAAACACAACAAATTGAAACCCATAACTCTTAATTGGACCAGAACTTTTTTAAAATTCATGGCCAACTCACAGCACAAGCCATTACAGCGGCGCTCCAGGGTACTGCCTCTTCTAGCCGAACGGCGCCTGAGCCGGCCATGGCCGGCTCCGGTTGCTCCTCCTGGTTCCTTCACGGTCTCTACCTTTCCGGTCTTCAGATCTAGCTGCGTTGGCCTTTGCGTCATTTGAGGCTTCGACTGTGTTCATCCTCTGAGGCCTCAAAGCTCTTATCGGATCGCTTCCTTTTCTTCTCGGTTCGCGCCTATGGCTGTGAGCTTGGATCGATACTCCCACATTTGTCCGTGAAGGACGTTTCCTATTCACTGTATCAGATTGGGATGAAGGACCTTGCTCGCTGACCTTTTCATCTTCTGTTGGAGCTGTTGCCTTGGTTCCCGGTGCTCGGGCAGAAGCTGATTGGGGTTTCTATAGGAGCCTATATCCCATCTGTTGCGGCTGTATCAGAGATGAGCTCTGGCTACTCTCTGGGTCTTCTTACGAGTTTCTCGCCTCCGATTCTGGCTGGGTTTCCATGCTCTAGCTGCTGGGGCTGAGAGTCCCTGCTTCGGGGTTCCTTGTGGAAGCTTCGGCTTTTGGTGCTGTCTGGTTTCTTGGACAGTTTTGCCATTACCGGAGGGTTGCAAATGGATTCTATGTGATGCTTTCTTGGTGAGAGAATCTGGGTCTGCTGTTCTTTGGTTTCGGGAGCGGCTGTCTGAAGCTAAAATCGGCTCTATTGTTGCTCTATGGATTTGACGCAGACGAATGTCCTGTGCTACTGGCTTTGATGCTCCTCTGCCTATGTGTTCCTTCCTGTTGGACGGGTTGGGGGATGACCGTGCAGCTCTGGCTAAGGACGTCTAGGCTGGGATGCAAAAGAGTTGGCCGAGGCCTTGTTTGGATGCAGGAGATCCTACTGATGCAGTGGAACAGGCTTGGCCTGTGTTTTTGCCATTTTCTATCTGCTATTGTGATTGATATGGTGGTAGTGAATGGATTACTAATGCCACGGGATGCTATAGGATTGGCTCATTCTATCATGAGGCTTCTTCTGGTTTAAATCTGTGGAACATTGTTCGTTTCTGCATTTCTCTGGGAGGCTGTATGAGGTGCCTTCATCTTCTTGTGCTATTGCAACTGTCGAACAAAATTTGTTCCTATTAGTGCGGTCGTTGGAAGTAATGAAGGATGCTAGTGGTGCCATTTTGCCACTCTGGTGCTGGCATTAGCTGCTCTTTCAAATGGCGGATTGCATTGTAAGTGTGGTGTGCTGCATTTTTTTGAAGCTGCCTCCTATGGCTTATATGCTGGCTCTCGTGCTGTCAAATGGATCGGAAGCATTCGAATGTCCTGTGCTGCTGGCTCTGATGATCCTCTGCCTGTGTGTTCCTACCTGTTGGACGGTATGGGGGATGCTCGTGCAGCTCTGGATTGGGACTATAAGGCGTAGGAGCTGAAGAGTTGGCCGAGGACTTGTTTGGATGCATGTGATCCTTCTGATGTGTAGGAGACCCTTCTGTTTGTAGCCTATCAGTGGAGCAATGTATGGTTTGCTTATGCTGTGGGTTGCTGTTTTGAGCTTTGGTTTGGTTTCCATATTGTCTCGGTGCTAGATTCTGCAAAGTTGTTTTGCTGAATTTGCTGGTGTTGGAAATTAGCCTTGCCTTGCTGGAGGCTTGCTGCTAGAAGACCCATTCTGCTGTAAGCTACATTTATTGGATTTGAGTGTGCAGCTCGTTGATTTAGTGTGCTGTAGCAATTGTTGGCTCTCCTGCTGGCCAGCCATTTGGTGTACTTCTAATGGTTGTCATCATTGATGGCTCTAGGCCATGTAGCAGAAGGCTTCTCTTGAAGCAGGGGCTATATAACCGATGGTTCTATGCAGGTGCAGAATTGCCCGAGCCTCTGGCACAGCAATTAGAGGCTATGCTGGAATCTTTTGCTTAAGAAGTAGCACTGCTAATGCTTTAGGCTGTTGCAGTTTACTTTCTCTGGTAATCCTTTGTCAAGAGGCTTTTGGGAGAGAGGCTCGGCTGAAGATTTACATGTGGGCAACTTCTCCTGCTGGTGTCTTTGGTGGTGGCTTAATGCCTAGATTATGGACAGGAGTTGATGGTGGCTGCTGGCTCACTGGTTGTGTATGTATTCCACCTGAGAGTTTGTGCTGTGGTGGAGATTGAGTGCCGGTTTTGTGGCAAGTGTATGGGCGCCGCCTTGCTGATTAACATGAGTTGGTTGTGGCAATTGTCCCCTTTGTTGAGTATGGTATTGGGGCCGGTTTGTCTGGTTGAGATGCTTTTCATCTTATTGTCTTTTATGTTCTTTAACCATGATTATGGTGTTGCTCGAGAATGCCCTAACTTGTTGTTCTAATACCAAGTCGGCAAAACACTTGGTGTTTGAATAATGTTTTTGTACTTTTACTTTAAATTAATTTCATTTTACTTACTTACCAAAGAAAAAAAAAGCACAAGCCATTACAAACCAAGCACTACCTAGCAGGACAACTGCACCACAACTTGTTAAATATCCTGTAGCAGCAAACCCAAACACCAAAAGTTCTCAATTCGGAGAACCCAACCTCAACACCACACAGCTCCCCAGCTCAGCAATAAGA
>JAODPA010092043.1:0-54939 GCA_025585075.1 Nepenthes mirabilis | reverse complement strand
AAACTAAGAAATGCTACTGACGCTGCCGGGACGATCAGCGGCCTTCAATGTCTTTTCGATAATCTTGCGAGCCTTTCTGCTTCGAATCTCCACTTTGACGCTCGCACTCTTGTCCATCTTCACGTACGGCTTCTTGGACTTCGATTTCTTCAGCGCTTTCACCTTCGACTTTATCGTCTCTACTAGGTTCTCCATCATCGTCATCTCTCTCCGTCCCTCACGCGATGCGCAGCTTAAACCTTATTCAATGGAGAGGGTTGAAATTGAAAAGGAGGAAGGATACGACAGCGTCTGCGATCTCCATTTACGTCGAAGATGAAAATTGCTTTAAGAGGAAAAAGAGTACAATGGCGCTGGGATTCAACAATGTGAAAGCGAACTCGAAAGTCCGCTGCTCTAACTTTATTGTTCGTGACGCTCTGAACTTGGACTCAAGCAAAGAGTCGCGCGATATTTATAGTGGAGGATTTTGACATGTGGGCTCAGTCTTAGAGGATATAACAGAATTGCCACTCCTCCGTCAGTCTAATCTGACACGTGTACGACGGAAAATGCTTCCACGTTTCTTCCTCTGGCGGGATCAAACTGCCCGATGACATTCTCCATTTGGAGCCAATTCGAGACTTGAGCTACTTTAATATTAGTGCATTTATTAAGAGAAAATTCATTTCTTAAAATAAATATACATTTTCTTCTATAATAACTAACATTAAATCTTTTTATCAGCCAAGAATTTAATCACCTCCCACTATATCATTCGACGCTCACAAGTCGAGCAATGTCTAATGCGATGGCTTAATATTTAAAAATTCTAAATTTTGTATAAAATTGAATGTCCAAAAAATTGTCTTTAAATTATGTTTTTCAAGCTCTCCGAATATAATTTTAAAAAATAAATTTAAGTCAATTGGACACAAAAACTAAATAATGAAACTTCATTCTATTCAGCAGAAAAATTCAAAAATCAGCTTCAACCATTAATTTCAAGCCGAGCTCCAGGCCGAGACCTTATATCATCCATCAATACATTTTTAATAACCATTAATAAACATTCGCTCGGTCCCAGTCATTTTTCTAACATATATTATTAATAAACCCCATACTTAGGTGGGTGGGAGGGGGGAAGCAAAAATGCAAATGCCATCCTCATTTCAAACTGAGTGATCATTTTCATGAGTAAAATCAAACACAGATCAAATGCAACCCTGATAACAAGTTGAACTAAGGGATCGATTGAGTAAAGAGACATTGTTGAAATTCACCGAGTATGCTACCGAACGAATCATTACATGGCAACGTTACCTTCTGAAACTGTGCACGGCCGGACCCCATGGCAGAGCCATTGAGCTTACCCTTTTGCCTGTTGAAGCAGCACTTTCACTATGCGGTCTCCCTCCACAGCAGCAAAGAAGCAATTCTGCGGTATCGATTCTTTAGTCGGCAGAAATTCCATATTTTACCAGTTACCTGGGTTTCAGATGACCAGAAATGACCCCTCATTACACTGATTACTTCAAGAATAAATAACAGTGTGACTGCCTTGTCGTGAGTTGAATAAATAATTCTAGACGGAATATATGAAGTATAATTTTAGTAATTTTTTGCAAGAATAATGAACAAATCAAAATTAATAATCAAATTATGCATGATACCACTCAACAATAACGGAATAAATGTGTCCACCGTTTCTGATGTTGTTATGGAAGGGATATGGATCAGGAAGTTCGAACTATAGAAGCCATCCTTATGATCAGAGAGCTTCTTTAAATAAAGATATACAAGGGTATCGCCAATCGGATCACTCCTGAGCCATGGCTACCTGAACACAAAATATATCTCTGCCGGACGTGTTTGAGGGCATTATCTCCAGCTCTACCTTTCACCAATCCCATATTAGGCCTCCTTCCTAAAGCTATTGAATCTCAATAAAGCTTGATTAACGATTGAATCTCAGCAAGCTATTGGAATATGACATTAGATTTGACGACAATCTAAGAAGTGAGCCTAGTTTAAATGAAAAACTGCATCGGAAGATATTGTTCCAAATTGAGTGGAATGAGTAAAGAAGATTTATAAAGTTGACCCAATGGAAGAGCAATTGAGACTTTATTGTCACAATAATGATCATATATTTGAATAACAACAAAAGAATCAATTGCCCATCTATTTTGAGGTTTCTCTCATGTTTTTATATCTATAGGCCATCTTGTAGTGGCAATGTAATAATACCGATGGAATTGATACACATCCTACAATCCTCATCTTATTTTCAATTTCTAGAGAACCAAACTGCTGTTTTTTTTTTTAATCTGTTCTTTTCAGAAATCTAGCACGCAATAATTATGGCTGACTGAATTGCAAGCCAAGAACGATAACAGGAGATTTGAAGAAGCAACCAGAAAATCAGCAGGAAAGCCACCACTGTCTTGATGAAAGTAACAGATATAAACTCACCAAGTTCTCCGTCTTCAAGCTCCTCGACTTCAGCTTTTCTACGAGAGCCATTTCGTTGCTCTCTCTTGTGTCTTTTATGCCTGCTCTCGTCATCAGATTCGGGATCATCCACATACTGTTCCGTCTACAACAGGAAGGCAAATACATGAGAAGAAAATGCGATGAGTGATGATGTGGAAAGAACAGAGAAAGAAAAGAAGCATACCTGCTTAGACCTTTTGCGGTCACCACTATGCTTATGTGAACTTCTAGAATGATCTTTTACATTCTTACCCAAGCTTGCATCTTCATCTGCATCTTGATGCCGCTTACGGTGTTTCTTATCCTTTCCAGAATTTCTGTTCTCACTGGATACAGATCTCTCATTAAAGTCGGGATTATCACTGTCTGCCTCATCCTTTTCAACCTGCTCTTTTAATCTCTCTTTCTCACGCCTTCTGTCCTTTTCCTTCCGTTCCTTTGACCTTTTCTCTTTCTCTTTCCTTGCCTGACAAATTGGGGAGAGGAAGGAGGAACAATCGATTAGCTTTTCTTCCTCCACAAACTATCAAAACAGAGAGATCTGTTCGTTCTTTTTGTTCAGCTTGCATGCATACTTGCAATCTTAAAATTCAAACTACAAACACAAACATCAGCCGATATGAATCATTATCGGGATTCCTAATATCGTAATTTTCCGATATCGTAATAATATAGCCACGATGTGCAAGATGTTATCATATCGGGACCCCAAACATCTTGCGATATGCAAAATGTTATCACATCGGCGATATACTGACTAGTACGGTTTTGTCTATTTACAATTTTCAGAATTTTATTTCCTTCCAATATATCAAATACTAATACGTTTTATCCAATATATCCAATACTAATATAGCCACAATCGATACTAATATTTTTATCCATGCTTCAAACAGAAATTCAGTAAGATATCAAATGCATTGGCACTGAAAATGCAGCACAACAAGAAGCTCAGCATACTTCTGAACCAAAAAAAAAAAAAAAGGATCATCAGAAGAAATACAATCTTGATACCTTGTCCTCCTTCCATTTTCGCTCTCTGTCCTTTTCTTTTTCTTTTAATTGCATAACATATTCTTCAAAAATCTGCTTGAGGAAGGCCTCTTCTCCAATGCACCTACAATTTACTAGATAAGCTTAATTTCAAGACAATCAATAATTATTTCATGACAAAGACAGATTCTACTATGAAGTAAAGCAAGATAACGACAGGGAGTAAGCTTGAGACAATTGAATTTCAATACAATAACTAACTTCGTCAATAAATGGGTTAAAACAGAGGAGAGAATTTTTCTATTTTGCACGGTAATTTGATGGTTTTGAATGATGTGGGCCTTGGACATCCATGTATGGGACACCACCATATGTGCATCAATTACACAATGTGACAGTGCAGAGGAATAAAAGAACAGCATAGAAAATCACATCACAAAAGCGAGGAACAATATTTCCACACTAGTTTCAAGTAGATTCTATAAATAAAAAGACGGGCCAATGCAAGAGCATATCCTATCATGGGATCTAACAGGGATAACATGCATGCAATCTTACTCTTAGCATTGTAAAGAAGTTAATTTTGTAGTTCGAACTCATGACCTCAAGGTTGTAAACTCCTCCAAATATCAGGAAAGATTATAAACAAAACAGGGGCAAAATAAAAAATTGATATATGCATCCAACAAAATCCTGAAATTCATATTCTCAACCTAGAGATAAGAACAAAGTCAAAACCTAAGCATCAAAAACATAAGAGACATACCTGTATTCTTCACAATCTTCAAAAAGTGGTACACAATCCTCCCATTTTGATGATGCAGTTATATCCTGCACCAAGAAAAAAGAAAAGATTCATGATCATCAAATCCCTGACCCCAGCCCACGATAGAGGGGTTTTGCAGGCAGTATCTCCCATTCAAGCACAAGTTGCAGCACCTTGAGTGAACACAACAGATTGAAGAATTCATCGCCAAGACGTTTCCGTTTCTTTGCTTCTTTCCCTTCCCTTTCCCTAACTCTTTCAAGCAACTCATCGAACACGAGCTGTAGAGAAACAGAGCATTATCCAAATATGAACTCAGTGTTAACAACTCTCAGAAGCAACAGTTCTAGTAGCAAGAAGAAATTTAGTTAGAAAATTTAGTTAAGTTTCAACAGGATAGAGAAGAAAAACTCCCTAATTAAGGGGAATAAGGATACAGCATGTTGGGAGTTGAGAACATCGAATTAAGACAGTCACAGTTTCAGTTGTAGCCATGGTACAACAAAAGGTAACCTTTGTCGATAGTACAAAATTGTTAAATCATCTCAGAAGCAAAGGTTTTTTCACAACTAAATGCAGATTTAGACAAATTACAAACTTTTAATCACTTTCCACAATCATTTTTTTTTTAAGAATTTAAGACATTAGTACTTGTTTTCTTTTGACAACAATTTTCAAATTGCAATTGGCAACTCAACTCTTTTATGTTCAAGATTTTGTAAAATCACAATAAAAATGTAATATACATCCATTTTCATATTCACATCCAAGTGTAAAATAGAGTTAGAGCAATATATATATATTGCAACAATAGAACCCATTATGAAGTTATAATGATTCCCAGACAAAGCATAATACGATTTAATTTGAACATAGTTATTACTGGAATTTGAACATAGTCCTTATAGTGATCAATTTGTCTATCCAGGTTCTTTCTTTGTAAAGAGGTGGCATCCTGTGCTGTCTTTTAACCCAATTCTTTTATTATTTATATGGATTATATGCTGAAAGGATAATACAAAGAAAGCAGACAGCTGGAGGACAGAAAGGAACACCAGTATGGAGGTTGCTCGTTAGTGAGATATTTCGTTGATAGTACTGAAAGGATAAGACAAAGAAAGCAGACGGCTGGAGGACAGAAAGGAGCACTAGCGTGGACGATGCTCGTTAGTGAGATATTTCATTGGTACTAGGGTAGCTAAACAAGTGAAGGAAAAAATTAGTCATGATTATCACCAAGATAAAAGCAATAAGAACAAACATCACACTATCATGAGCAGTTAGCAGTGTCTTAATCAAATCAAGCCTCCACAATTTCAAAATCTCTCTATCAAATGTCCTGTTCGATCACATCATTTTCCCCTTATTTTTATTGTCCTTGTGAATTTTTCCTCGTGATGGAAGGAGTGTATTCTCATTCCTTTTATAATGAACTACACTCTCTAAAATTTTCTAAGAACTCTATTAATCAGCTTGATAAAAATCCACATGATAAATAGTAAATTGTCACAAAACTACAATTTCTAAACCTAGTTACAATGAGAACCGCAATTTATATGATGCCAATGTGTTCACCTAATATTTCAGCAACAATGAATACTTGATCATCGTATCATTTAATAATGATGTGTATAATGACACATGATGTGCAGAAGCATGCAAAATTACACGGGCCAATTGACTCAATCCCACAAGAATGATGTGTCAAGCACTCATCTAGTATGCGCATCAACCCACCTTCAAGTTGGTCTCTGTTATTGGTGGAGAGCTGATTTCCTTTTCAATTGCATCTTTTAAGTCCTCAAGCGTCCAGGTTGATGAGAGAGCAACCTTGAAGACAAAACAAATCAGCAGCTATTGAAATCAAATCATTCAGTGACAAAGTGCTGATAAATATTGACCTTTTCCAACTTCACTGCATCTTTTATCCGAGCTTTATCTTCTTCATACTGCCAAGAAAACACAGAATATAAACATCTCTATCGAAGTAATAAAAACACAAAATTCAACAAATAAATAAGCTAATCAACAATCAAAAAGACATTGTAATCCAATAAGCAACTAAATAGAAGTATTGGTGTGTGCTCCTTCAGATGTAATGTATGCTTCTAGATAATGCAAATGGCAAGAGTGCATGTATTGTGCATGAAAAGAAAGGCTCTGCTCGCACCTGCTTCTGCAACTCTTCAGCAACATCCTCAAACAATTCTTTTGGAGTTGAACCAGAGCTGTTGGATGAGACTGCCAGATATGCAGGCAAGTCTTTCACCTGAAATTGCAATCCACAAAACAGTAACAACTAATTTAAATATAAAGACAGCCAGTAAAAATAAGATAAGGCACAAAAAGATTAAAAAGAAACTGCTTTCCTATCTTTTTCTTTCATGGAGGGGGATGCCTGTGCATGAAGAAGCACGCATGCACAAATACACCCGAAGGATTTGTACCCCTCAGAGTTCTAACAAGGGTGGATGGTGGAAAGCGATTTTATATTGCAACAAAGAAAAAAGAAGCACAACTAACCTTCGAATGATACTCACGCCAGTGCGTCTTAGCAGTGAGAGTGCCTTCAGCAACATGCTCTTCCATCAATTTGCGAAACTCATCACGGTTTTTCCGCTCAGCTTTTCTCACTTCTTCCTGTTATGATCATAAGAAGGAAAAGAGCAGAATGGAGCTCAGAAGATGAGGCAATAGCAGGCTTTTATGGACGGGACTGAAATGACATGCTTTATTAGATCAACTTAGTCAGACAGCTGGGTTACTCTGTTAGAAGGTGTGATTCATTTGGGCTTGTCATGTGTTGGAAGTGGAGAAAACCAAAGATTTTGGAAGGCACCAAGGCTACACGGCTGGAGGAGTAGTTACAGTTTCCACTTTCAAGAGGCAAGAACCAAAGATTAAAGAGATGGAGAAGGATAGAGAACTAAAGAAACTTATATAGACTTAGAATTAACATGTAAATTAATTTTGTTTGTTGAAAATTTTTCCTGTCTTATCCTGTTTCTAATTGGGTTTCGGGATGCTTTTTTTTTTGGGGGGGGGGGAGCATGTTTGATGATGAGGTTTTAGGTTTCTACTCGGGTGACACAGACACCCGTTGGTGTCTTTCTGGAATAAATTTTGGTTTCTTACCTATCAAAAAAATGGCAAGCTCTGTTGGACATTTCTTAAGATACTTCAAGGGGAAGTAGAGCAGATGTGGGAAACAAAGATAGGTGTGGGGCAAGGAGAATAAAAAGAGAGCCCTTCTTTTTCAACCTCTTTTTTCTTCTCGAAGAGTATGTTTATGGGTGACATGAGGTAGCAATAGATGATAAAACTACCAGGAAACTTCTACAGAATGGTCATAAGACATTCCAAACTATATGGATCACAATGTTGGGCAAATAAAAAAAAAAAGCCAATGCAACATGAGGTTTATCATGATGTGAGAAATGTTGAGATGGGGAATAATATTACTATGCAACATATGGTAAAAAAATAAGCACAGACAATAAAATAGAAATAGCTTTTATAAAAGAAGAGAAACAGAAAGTTTGTCATGATGATTAAGACACTTGCAGTATAGACGAGATTGTGGACTGGCAAGAGACTTACTTGAGGTTATATTAAGTATAAGAAACAGGGATAGTTATTCGAAAGACCTGGACAGTGGTAGTAAAGGAGATTCAATCGCCTTGATGCTGCCCAAGATTGATCCAAAAGGACCAAGAGGATTCATGTAGTTAAAACCACAAAGGACTATTGCTAACATTGTTGAGGACAATGTGTGTGCCCCAATACTCGTATGGCAGCGACGAAGGTAATTTTCCTTTCCAAGAAAGAAGAACATAAGTCCATCAAATATTGCAGCTTGAGTAAAGCACAATGATGACAATGGCAGCCACGTCTGCATCACTAACCATGGGCTAGAAGTTTACTGCCGAGTGCAGTTCCTCCTGGCAAAGGAACACCTGCCTTGGAGAAGAAGATTTGAAGATGCATAGACAAAAATTTGGAAGATGGATCTTAGCGAGACGTGGAAGGAAACAAATAGTCGCATAAAGGAGTGGACAAACTATGGAATTTGTGTCTTACCAAACAAGTAAAAAAAAGACTACTGCATTTGTAATTTGCAGCTTTGTGTGGGCGTATAATCAAATTTAGATGGACCTCTTTCTAGGTTTGATTACCTTTTCTTTCAACAAACTTCTATGTTGGACTTTGTGGAACTTGGATGACAGGCTTGTATAATTTCTTATGAAAACAAGGGGAAATTAATTCCACATTGATCAAGAAAGAACATAGAAGGTAATAACAAATACAAAATATAATAATCTTCGAAGCAACCTTTTGTATCTTCCTTTGCTCTTCCTCCTCCTCCTCCAAATCACGTAGGTATTCCTGCCACCACATATTGAAAGTTAGATTCAGAAGTCACATCTACATGCCCATAATCAACAATTCTATAAGAAAAATACCTGGAAAATTTCCAGCCGGTCAACCTTCTCAAGCCGTGAGCATCTTTCATCAGCCTCCAAACGGTCTTGTACTTTTCTCCACTGGCTACTTGCCTGGGAAGGAAGCAAGCACTACGTTTCAGTATCTTTACAAGGAGAGGAATTGAACGGTTAATTAAATTGAAAACCACTGCATCATGCTCTTGTTGCATTAAGAAAGGAATACGTAAAATTCCACCAAATGGATACCTTAATAAAGTCACAAGATTCCAAAAATTTCCTGTACTCCATCACATTCCTCTTGTGCTCTTCTGCTGCCTTTGCCCGTTCCTTACAAAACCACAATTTGAATGGGATACATTTGCATGAATCAGTCTCAAATAATATATAAGCAGATATGGTAAAAGTGATTTGGTTGGAACAAGGTAAATATGAAGAAGTCAACAGTAGCAACCTATCAACAGCAAACAGTAATCATCCATAGAATTCCTTTTAAAGAGATAATTAAATTGTTCTAAGTACAATAGAGCCATCATCTTTTAACGTACAACATCATAGACTCCCCCCAAAAAGGGGAGAGGAGAGGGAAGAAGAAGATCGCAGGTTGCAAAGCCAGTTGAACATCAGTGTACTGCATCGTACTGATCAGTGACTGAAATTGTAGAAATCCGCCTCATGAGACCCAACTTCATAGGCCTTGGACAGAAAATACCAAAATATAAATCATATAAAATAACCACACACAGTTTCCCTATTATCCACCCTGAAAAGGTTGAGGAAAAAAATTAACTCAATCTCCTCATCATCCAACCACTTCTACTTCAAAATTCAATCTTAGGCAACTTGAAAACTAATGAAACAATTCAAGTTTCTGTTAGATGTGCTTCCACAAATTAACCCCTTTGCATTCCTCCTACTGTTTTGAAACCATCCAAGCAGTTTGCATAGCATTTTCTATCAGCTATTTCGCCCCAGCTAACTAATATAAGTGCTTCAATGAATATTTTACAATCCCAAAAACCAAGGCCTTGATGATTAATTTGTAAAATCAAAATCCTTAATTGTGCTAAATATAACTTGAAAAATCACCCCAAGCCCCTGCCATAAGAAATGGACCACCTATTACTTGACAAAAGAAGGGGGCAGACACGTTTGAGCAGTACTAAATTAGGATCAGCTAAAAAGTCACTGAATGACAATACAAAAGGAACAGAGGACAGGAAGAATTTTTTGAGCAGCAAGAAAGATTTTTCATTACAATGAGAAATCAATGTCCTCCAATAAGAAAAGATGTAGCATTACCAAAGACAAGAATAAATATTGAGAACTGAAAAATGAAAGACAAAAAGAACTGGCATTGACATCACAAACTACAAGTCCTGGGAGTTTATATCGCCAAATACAACCAGAAAATAATTTAAAATTAAAAAAGGGAGCCAACACCATATCTATTGAAAAAAAAAAGACCTTTGTGTAAATCTGAACCCTGAAAAAAAAATCAAAAGAATTCTACATTTCATTGAATTGGCCGAATAACAATTCTGCCACAACTCTTCAAGCCAATGAGAATGAATCACTTCAGACTCCTTGAGAGTCCGATTTTCCTACCCATCACATGTCAATTTGGACAATTTAATGAAATCTTCCACTGCATGGAGTGTCAAGTTGGTACCAACAACTGTTGGAAGTCCTCAGCAAGCAGAATCCCATTATGAAAAAGAAAAATGACCATGCCATTGCACAACCCATCAGAGTAACCACTACCTAATTTTCCCCTAGAAGAATTACCTTCACCATATACAGCCAAAATAGGCACTACTACATCAACTGACCAACCTCAGCCCATGCCACCTGCTTGCAAACTTTTTTTTGGTAACAACCCACTCAACTTTCAATAATTAAATTTTTACTTCGAATTACTAAAGCTGTTTGAAATACCACCGTCACAATCTGCCTCCACAACCTTATTCAAACTCCCATCAACCATCATCACAGGAAATGTTAGTACCATCGTCTGAAACAGTACGGTGGTGAAATAGTCATCCACGCCCTGTATAATCCTCTCCAGGTTCCACCATAAAAGATGCATAAATATTTCTTTCCAAAACCTATGCCCTTTAGATGCCATATTGAGAACTCACACATACTAGCATGGCGTTGGAGAAGGTGGAGAAAACTAACATCTTCTTCCCCTTGGGGGTTCTTCAATTCATTGTGGGCACACATACGTAAACATCATCACTGTTCTGTAAGTCATTGAAGTTGTATATGGAAATGCCACTTCCATTGACAAGCATTACTTGGCCCTCAAAAGCTTCTAGCGCATTAACTAGAAGTTGCCAAGTCAGCCTCTGCCTTAGATGATCATGCCATGGGCTTGTGGATGGCATGACATGGCAAAGTAACACCGAAAGATAACTGCAGCTGCATCTAATGTGCTAATAGATATTTTGATATACAACCAAGTAGCACACAATTAGACAATATTTCTCAGTTACTATGTGAGATCACATATGAGACACAGTAGATATGCATGATCCTCAAAGCAGACGTTCAAATAAAGATGAATAGGCTGTAAGCTTACGACTAAATACAAGCAAGTGATCAGATAAAAAATTGCAAATCACCTTCTTCTCAAGTTCAGCCATGTAATCGTCAAAAAGATCCTCACGATCTCTAGCTCGTTCAACAGCTTTAAAACGCTCATCATCACCAAACATACTTACTATTTTGCTGTTTGATGAGAAAAAAAGTTTGTCAAAGAACTAGTCCATAGATTAAGTGAACCATATTTAGAATCACATTGGCAAAGTCAAGAACCTCCATTTTGTGGCTGATGTCAGCACATCACACTCCTGCAAGAAAGAGGATGTCAAGAATGAGAAAGAAAACTGTCAATGAAAGAGAGCATAAGTCAAATTCAACCCTTTGCCAACTTACTTCTAGCATTTTCCTAAATTCTTCCCTTGCCTTTTTATGTTTAGTACGCCTCTCCTCAGCTTCCTGTTTTTTCCTTTGACCCAAGTACTGAAAACAAAAGATGACTACATCAGAAACAGTAACATGAATGTTAAGTATGTAATCAGGTTTTACTAATTTAAGGGGCCAACAAAGAAGAAACTTTAGTTCACAACAAGCAGCCAAAAACTAACCACATGAAACATGCTTTGATCATGAAATCAAACAATTTATGTGGTCTCTACCTCATTAAAAGCTTGTTTCCGTTCTCCAAGCGTTCTCAACGCACCATATCTTTTGTCATTGATAATTACTCGCATAGCCTGTTATACCCAGTATCATTGGCAACATGAAGTCATAGATGTTAGACATTTGCTAAGGACAACAAGACATGACATCATGTTGTTATTTTTTAATCACTGAAAGAAGCACCAATATTCTATTGATAAGATTGGGATACCTGCTCCCAGGTCCAGTCAGATTCGACATTTGCAGATTCCAAAAGTGCTTTAAATGCATTTTTTGCCTCCTGCATGAGGAGAATGAAGTTAAACAAAATACCTACCGTGAACAAGGAAGACCCGCTTTGGAAAGGCAGATATACCAGCTTGCTAGGATAAACTAGTTCCTGTTCAGTAGCTTTTTCATCTGAAACGGCAAAATTTACTTTTCCTGCAACACCGGAGCTTTTATTGGCTTCCTATACACATAAGAGATGACAACTTAGAGGTAAAGGATATAAAGGTATTTCCGACTAGAGAGACATCATATTGCCAGATACAGAGATTACCTCAGCATCCTGTACAGTAGCAATTTGCCCAGAATCTACAGCTTCCTTCGCCGTGGGAGTATTAGAAATACCCCTGCAGACATATATTATCAATAGATAGCTCAATAAACTCAGCAACAATTAATTGATTGAGATTGGCCATACAGTGGTAATCTTGTGGTATCAATGGAAGCATTAGGCATTTTAGTGCTTCCAGAAACATCACCACCACCAGCACTTCCTGGGAGAGTTTCAGCAGGTGACTGAACTTCAACTGCATTTGCTTGGAAAACAGAATCTCTTACAGGCAAGGGTGACAAGCCAGAAGTTGCTACAACAGGTAATCCAGCAGAAGCAACAGGAGCCACTGAAACTGGGCTCGATACTACCATAGATGGTATACAAGATGCTGCATCTGCATCAGATGGTGTCTTAACACTTGAAAAAGCAGCAGCAGTAGCAGCAGTAGTAGCAGCAGCAGAAGTAGCAGCAGCGGAAGCTGGGGCTTCAGAATTGGTGGCTGCCTCTGCTTGGGTTTCAATGGCTGATAGCTTGTCTGCTTGCTCACGAGCCCGCTGCAAAGCAACAGAACAGAGAGAATCAAGTGTCAGTAAAATGCCAAAAAAACACAATAAAGTGTTGATATTTGGGAAGTAGGGAAAACCTTTAGGTCCTCCGGAATCGTCCACTTCGACTGTTTGCTAATCTTGTTGTAGTAATATCTAAAGTGCATAAAAGCCAAGTTATGTCAAAGGATTTTATTTTTACAAACAGATTGAATCACATATGAACTCCAACAAATTGCAGTATAAATAGATCAAAGGTGAAAAGAAAAAAAAAAATCCAATAGCATACTTTCTACCATCAGGGCTTGTGTATTCCTTCCAGTCAGTGGTTGCATCTGCCCTCTGTCACAGAGAGAGAAGCGAAATAAACATATTGCAAAAAAACACCAGGCCAAAAATATTGACTAAGTCAAATGCCAAAAAAAGGTGACAAGGACTCAAAGACTGAAAACATGCAAAGCACAAACAGAAAAAATAGAAAAAGGCCCGAAAGGGGGGGGGGATATCAAGAACAACTCCAAAATTGAGAGAATTGAAAGGCACATCTGGCAGATTATAGATAAACAGGTCAAGTTACAGCAAAGCCACAGATGACAGGCCATTGGCCCCAAGAATGCAAAAGCATCTGGGCACCCAGATGACTGCCAGAGTGTTTAGAAAAGACTAAGGTAGTGATCCCCCCCCCCCCAAGATAATAGAAGAGTTTCATTGGCCAATGAAGAGGATAATATTTCTTACATTTCCTTTGGCTTATCCAGTACATACCCCCTCCCCCTACTTTCACGCAGTGGAGGTTGGAGGGACAAGTTGAAGAGCACCCAACAAACAGTATTTCCAGTGAAAATTTGGCTATTACAACAAGCTAATAAGGCAAAATGACCAATTAGAGTCTCCAGTTCATATCAGTTCACCCCCAATAACCACCCACATGAATGATAGTATCCCATTGCCACAACAAAAGAGTGCAAGGTAAAGTTCTGGAAAAGTTGACATTTGTACTAATATTGACAACATATTGAGAGGAACACATTTGTAGATCAACAAAGGGCACAGCAATACTTCCACAGGTGTTTGTTCATCAAGCTCATCCTTTAGAACTCAATAAAAACAAGACAAATCTACTAGACAGTAAAATCAGGGAACATATAGGAAGAGAACAAGCAATCATCTTTAGCCACCTAAAAAAAATGAATTCCTTGCTGCCTTCTTCCGCTACCAAATATAGCACTGTAATAATTATCACAAAGAATTACAGTGTTATTATAATGGTAGCAATAAGAAAATGAAAAGTTTGGTGTTATGAAAGGTGCCAATATACTTCAGAGGACATTTCATTATTTCTGACTGTAGAAATAAACTCATCTGTTCTCACAAAATCTCTTCCCCGAATGTTGTGTTATAAATTAATTGGGATCCTACCAATCAAAGCACTGATAGTTTATAGAAGAATTACACTTCCAGCCCCACTCAACTCTAGTGCAGGGTTTAATTCAGAAAGGAGGAAAGACTCAAAAAAATAAAAAGTAACAAGCAAAGATCACAATAAGAAGCACAAGCAAGGGTTTGGACATTTGACAAAAAGTTTCAATCCATAAACGACAGGGTAAGCAGTGAAGTAAAATGTCTCTTATTCATTGCAAACCTGAAACAAAGCTAACAATCTTTCCTTCCCAAAATATTTTCCTTGATAATTTCCGCAGCATTCTATGTAAGAACATTCAAGTTGGCCTGGTTACTCAATGGATCAGAGATCAATCTCACTCGTTGATTGAACACATTATTGTACATCTGTAGCATGACTCCCTCCTCTAGCCCAAAAGACAAAAGAAACGGAAAAAAACCTAACTTCTTCCAATGCAATGTTTCTGGAGACTATGCTCAGAATCCCTGAGCCTATCAAAAGTCATACTATGAATTATGAAACTTCACTAGAAGAACAAATTGTCTAGTGCAATTATGTTAAATCCTTGAAAAGTTATCATGTTGTTAAAAGTAGACCGACCCCAAGTGCACCAGGCTCCCAGTATTCCATGTAAGAACATTCAAGTTGGCCTGATTGCTCAATGGATCAGAGAACAATTTCACTCTTTATTGAAGAAATTATCGTACATCTGTAACATGATTCACTCCTCAAGCCAAAAAGACAAGAAAAGGAAAAAAAAACTAACAACTTCCAATGCAGTGTTTTTGGAGACTTGCTCAGAATCTCTGAGCCTATCAAAAGTCATACTACGAATTATGAAACTTCACAAGAAGAACACAATGTAGTGCAATTATCTTAAATCCTTGAAAAGTTATTATGTTGTTAAAAGGGACCGAAACCAAGTGCACCAGGCTCCCAGTATTCCATAATCGACAAAATTTTTAGAAGTACAAAGCCTTTGCTATATTGCAAAGAGGTTATTTCATCAATCCAAACACAAACTCCTCAGAGCAACTTGACTGTTCCACCAAAAGCTTACCTTTTCAACTTAACCTAAGATTAGCTGCAGCATCTGGCCCAAGCGAAAGAAGAAACAAAAGCATCAGACAATCATGAGCTCTTTTATTTGATATTTGAAGCCAGTTCAATTTCCCATTGATCCTCTTGCAGAAGAAAAGCTAAACCCATCTAGCTCTAGTAGTACATAGAGTGAGCGAGCAAACAAAATTGGAGTTATAAGCTAAGCCCCTTATTTAAATGTCAATGTCATGCCAGCCGAGCCAGTAGACGTTAAGGTAAGCAAGCTCTTCCTGTTGCAGTGTCTTTTGTAGTCTCTGGGAGTTCTTTTCCAGCCTTTACAACTGAAATTGGTTGAGGCTTCAAATTCCCAGCTTGTTTTGTATTCTTTCATTGATTCACATACAGCATGACCTAGGCGCTAGAAGGGTTGACTCTACACAATATATACAAAGCTAGTGGAAAAAAAATGGAAAGTCCGAGATGAGGCTAAAGACAAATCCAAACTACAACCACCACTCTTCCCATTTTTGGAATCAGCAAGATAGAATCAGTTTATATACATGCAAAAGGGCATCACCGAGAACAAATCCAGCAATTACAGCTCCAACATGATGACAAAAAATAAAGTGGAATGAACAAATCCAGCAAAAGGGCATCACTGAGAACAAATCTACCAATTAAAGCTCCAACATATAATGACAAAAAATAAAGCAGAATGAACAAATCTGGAGCAAATGGTCACAAGGTATTGATGACTTTGCATCACAAGAAGCTCTTTATTTTAATCACAAGAAACTATGCAAATACAAACGTAACACAATAATTTAACAAAATGACAAGAGTTTACTAACATTAAAGCTATGCAGTAGGTAGAGCAAGCAGCTAATACCCACAGCACATCATACCTTTCAATAGAGTAGCACAGCATGTACTTGTAAGCACCATGAAGCTACATGAGTCAAGTGAGTAATTTTATAATGCAAGAGAGTGAGAAAAAAGGAAATTTAAAAGGAACTAATACATATTTAAATCACAGTAACAAAAACAGGCACAACTTAAGTGGGTAAGTAGTGACAATAACAGCACTATAAGTAAGCAGTACATATCAACAACCACAAAAGGTGACTCCGAATATGGTCCAAAAGTATCCTCATATCGCTTGGAATAACAACTGTAATATCTATTCAGTGATGATATTTCAAAATAAACTAGAAAAATAAAGAATAAGAACAAGTAGTTTCAACCAATTGTCAACCAATCTTATGAGGAATCAATGATTAGAAGAGTTACCAGTTGAAATATAAGCCTTATATAACTTTTTGTCAGCAAAAGAGAAACTCACAATATTTCAGCAAGAGATCACAACCAATGTAAAAAATGAAGCAGCCATTTACAAATAAGAATACAGGGAATCAATATCAAATGCCAAGCAGCACAAGCACCAGCAAAATGCTGCCTGGTAGACCAAAAATTAGAGGGTCCCAAACAACCTCGCTTTGACAGCAAAGGGAGGCATTTCCTCCCCTTCAGAGCCATTTTAGTTAATCATTTCCTTCCCTCCCACCCAAGAAATGAAAAGAGAAGAATCAAATCAAGAAATTCCTTACCCAGCAACAAAAAATAAAGAAATTTCTCCTTTCATATTAGGATACACACCAATCCTCAATAAAGTCTTCTGCTACCCAATCTTTGTTTCCCCTTTCATGGATCAGGGAACAGTTTTTTATTAATTAGTATGCAAATGCATGTAGCAATGCACTTGAAGAGATTCAATCTACGGAGGAAAGATATAGACCAGTCCTCATCTAGAAAACCACCTCCAACAAGAAATTCTGTCACCATATCCAAGCTCCCACAGCTTCTTCATCCAAAGTCCATACACAATGAAATAGCAACTGCTGCAGTGGTAATAGAAACATCTGTTTATTATGGTTTTACCCTTCTCTTCAGACTGTTTGTAGATGATTTCCTAGGCCACATAACCTCTCAAGCAGGTAATGAAACCTTTGTAGGCGTGCAGACTTCCAAATTGCCTCCCATGGAAAGTTAACATCTAGATTATACAATAATCCAATACAACTTGAAAAGTTCGAACCCCAAACTTGAATCTTCTAGCCAATTGCCTTATAAGGACAAGATACGCAATGATTTTCAAGATATCAGCAATAAATAAAATAATTTCCAGGTACTAGCATTTCTATTAAATAAGGAAATATTTTGAAAAGGTGGGAGGCTTACCGTTACAAAGAGTACCCTTTATAACATTTTTACTTTTCTAAGCTTTACACCCTTTTTTCGGAATGGTAAAATAAAATTCATTTACAAGGAATGACAAAGTAAAGCAATGGTCAAACAAACTAACGGCCAACAAACAAATAATTCAAGCAGTCAAAATTACATCTTCAGAAATATAAACAGAAGATACACAAAAAGAGATTCCTCTTGCATAGTGGGGAAGGAGTAAACTGCCATTTAGTGAAACCAAAGACAATTAAACAAACTTTAACCATAAAAGGGGTTTGAAATAGGGAAAACATGGGACACAGTTTTCTGTTGACGATTTTCGGTGGACAAAAATGCATTAGTTGCATATTATGTCTAAATCATTAGGGGGAAATGACAGTTCAGCATCCTAATTGATTTGATTGTGCACCATAATCATATTTTCAGCAGATGTAGCAGTAACAGAAGTCACTGGAGAAGACTGAATGAAAGTTGGGGATAGAGTCTGAAATTTAAACAGGAGCAGTTACTTTTCAGTTGCTTTACCAGGCTCAATGCAGTTGATCTAGCAAGGGCATCAATTTCTCATGAGGGGGACTGCACAAGAAAGAAATTTAACTTTTGAGAACATTCAAAGAAGTGTCAGGAGGTTGCTTCTACCACACATCTAAAAGAAGGGGTATGATTGGTCATAGCTGCCCGCATCAGAATCTTTTAACCATCTTTTTCTTCAGCATTATCTTTCCCGGATAACTACATGTGAAGCTTTTAATTTGCTAAGAAATAATTGGCAAAAAATCGGGTAATGATAAATTTTGGAAAAACTTGCATTACACTAGTTGGGCAATAAATCTCATTTCAGTATTTTCATTTTTTCCATTTTTGTTGATTTGTTGCGCAAATGGATTTTGCTAGTATATGGTCTAAAGCGATCGTGCTTGGAAAGATCATATTTGCTAAATCTGGAACAAAGCATTAAGGATGACTTAAAAAGGTTGTGAGGCAACTCTTGAGTGAAAATTTTGTGAGGGAACTCTCGAGCAAATATTCTTTCATTTTTCATAAACTTTAATGCAGGCAATAATGAATCCTACTTCAGTGCAACAATTGATGCAGCAAATCTCTCAAAAGCCACACTGATCTCTTTTATTTGCTATGGATTATGAAAACACTATATTCTGCATGCAACCAACAACTCAGAAGAGGTTTTGGATGAACTTTTCAAATAGATCAGACAATATAATTCACAAGGAGATGCTAAAGAGTTCCTTTTCCTTTCAAAGAAAAATATTTTTCCTCATCAGATATTCCAAACCTGACACAAGACGATGGCCTGAACATTATAAACAAGTAAACACCCATTTATACTCTACAAAAGCAACAAAGGCAGAAAAGTTGTTACCCATGCTATCATCGAAGGAAGCAACTTTTGAGCACACCAAACAATATAAACAACCAGTGGATACTTCAAAGGACTAACCTCAATTGGTGTCATCAATTCTAAAGGCTTCTCCCAAGTAGACTGCCTTGTTTTCTTGTTAAAGTAATATCTGGCTCATGAAACAAGGCATAGTCACCATATGCCAACAGAACAGAAAAAGATAACTTGAATCACAATGAATGACTAGCTAGATCATAAGCATTTCTATAAATAGAACATCACAACTATTAAATATTTGAGACACAAATAATCCAGTCAAGCAGAGGAAATGGTGGTTCCCCAAAGCATGTGCTTACTAGTGTACCAAGCAAACAAGGGACCGAGAGATGGCAATGCATGAAACAAATCATTGGAAAAGTGCTTCATGAAAGCCAAGTTTAAACTATTTCTCCACATAGAAGCTGTAATGGATTTATTGGTTAGGCCGTGTTCTCATATGCAGAAATCTAATGATTGATGAGAATAATTAGTCAAGTTGCTGACAAAAATTATTTAGTGATTCACTAAATAACAAGAAGCATGCTCAAAAGTTCAATTTTAAATCAAATTCATGATTCATCAAAACATCCTCTAGGAATGCTGGATTGACGACACAAGTCTTGCACCATTTCAAAAATCTCAAAATATAGTATTAAATGAGAGATATATACAATATATTCTGATTAACATAAGATCTAATATATAGGACAAGAATAAGTAAAAAGATTTAATGACAATGTGTATAGCTGGAGATAATGCCAGTCATTCAAACCCATCCTATAGAAGTTCCACCTACCGATATATCTTACACCCTTGCAGAAGTAGGAAAGAGCTTGATGACGGAGCCAAACTTCATTTTGGAAAAAAATTATGAAGTAGATCCACGTGTAATATAGCTTGACTCACCTCTACCATCTCCTACGCTATTCATGATGCTTCCATTTCCAGATCTAACATTTGAGACACTTTCCATTCCTTCATCCTACATTTCTTCAGAAATCTGAATCACTGGGTGGCAAAACAACCTTGCTGACTATCCTTGACTCCAGTTGGCTGTCTTGTCTCCTGGTGCAGATGTTTGGCGTGTAGATAGCTCTCTCATACTTCTTGTAGTACTCAAGTGCTTATCTCACCAAAACATGATAACCATCCCCTAGATCTTACCCTTTTTATTTAGAAACTCAGGTGTTTGCAATCAAAATCAAGAATTCTGTGTGGCTAATGGTTCACAAGAAGTTAAGATTATCATCACTAACAATTATTTGTAAAAGAGAGAGGCAAGCCCATCTAGAGGGGTCATTGTTCTCTGCATCTCCTAAGTTACATGGAAGCTTCTGCCACACATACTTAGTGGGTCTAAATTATCTTGCTTAGCATACATGGGTCATCTGTTGAGTGCATTCATTTCTTTTTTCACTTTCTTTGAAGACTAAGGATTCTCTAATATTGTATCCCACTTTTTTTGTCCTTTTTCCAAGAGAGAAAGGGAGGGGGAGGAGTGACAGACATCAAGGTTACTAGAATGTGAAGCAGTGACCATTTAGAAGCTCAGGTTACACCCTAATCCACATCAGATCTTATTACAAGCAGAATGCCTTACACAAACTCTGACATCACTAAGCTAATAGCAAATGATGCCATATAGGATTAACTGAAATGTTCTCTGTAATTGCAAGGTACTGAATTGACATATTTGACATAAACCATCACGTAATTAGTGAAACTGCATGGGAATAAAAATCAGAGTTGTCGTATCTATGAGATTTTGTTACAAAATGGACCCCTTAACTCTTGGAAGAGTTGCAACTAAGGACAGCCAGCAGAACAATTTCCCCTTTCGAACATACACGCCAGACCATGCTGAAAAACAGCCCAACTAGATACAGTCCACACAGCTTTCCCAATGTGGCAACTTAAATTCAAATTACTAATAAAAATATGGAATTTGGGATCTTTGACCTTTTGAACACTCAGACATTCTGATTTGGTTAATACTTTTCACAAATCAAGAAATTCCAAACTCGCTTGGTGCCAACAAAAATAGAAGAAAATTGACGAATGCAGGCAAAGAGTGAGAAAGGAAAAGAAAGGAACTTGCACCATAAGCATTTCACAATTCACACCGTTAGGCACCACATTAGATTCCCTTTGTGCTAGATTTTGTCTGGCACCCCCAAACACACCACATTAATGTGACAACAGTTGTGGCATCAGAAGGGGAATTCGGCAGCTTTCTGTCCTTAAGGTTTCCAATGTTCAAAAGGGAATATTTCTAACCCACACAGAGCACCAAGAAGATAAATCTCAAAGGTCAGCATCAAGGAAACAACTACAATGGATCAACAAAGTTATTAACTGCCAGAATTACACTCGTCATTCAAGTAATGGTTGAGGCATCTATGATTGAATTAGTGACCTCCCCGTGGTAAGAAGAGGAGCTAGTCCACTTCACTCTCAACCTGGGATCTATTGGTAAACATACATATCATAAATATCAATGTTGAGTCAATCCCACTATCTAAGGAAACATGTTTTCTCATGTTTTTCTGTTGGCCTATCATCTATCAAAAAATCAACTTTCATAATCATGTAAGACACAAACTACAAGAAGGTAAAATGGACCAGTACCACCCCAAAAGAAAAATGTAATGCACTCAACTATCAAGCTTCCCAAACAAACAAATTTTATTTACACGATAGTAAATCCCATAATGAGCCACAATTGACAAATTAAAATATTTTAGCAAAATAATCAATTGAAAAACACATCAAAAGAAAGTATTGTCAAATTTAAATTCTTTAGTATTATCCTCAACACCAACATAAATAAAGAAACAAACATGGACACTATGGGAAACTTATCAACTATTGACCCTTGGCTCTTGAAAGACAACATTTAAAAGGGACAACTGTAGATAGAAAGTGGAAAAGAAGTATTTTTGGAACTGAAAAGCTATATTTCACCAGTGATCGCTACATTCCATCGAGCATGCTCTTGATTTATGCTATCAAAGAAGGCTTCACATTTGAATCGCTAAACAGAAAGAGCTAAGGGAAGATTGAGTAGCAGAAAGTTGTACCTTCTTCCATCAGCTGAACTATGTTCCAACCAATCTGATGATGGTCGTCCAGAAGACTTAGGCTGGACATTTTCTGCCTGGAATTTCAAAGGAGAAATAAATGTGCCATTAAGAGATCGACATAACAACTATTCAGCAATGTAGAAGCATTAATATTTGTTTATATTAGTTTAATCACATAAAATCTAATCAAGCTTAAATCAACCACCCTACCAGATTTGTGGAAACAGGAACTGAAGGTGGCTGCCCACGGGGCTGTACAGGTGTCACAGAAGCAGCATTCTGACTTCCAGAGGACAACATAGGCTGTACAGTCACAATCCCTGCCAGATTTGTGGAAGCAGAGACTGATGGTGGCTGTCCACTAGGCTGCATGGGTGTCACAGAAGCAGTACTATGACTTTCAGATGGTTGTCCAGCAGCATGGATGTTGAGAGGACTCATTTGGGGCACTGACTGATATTGTGTCACCATATTGATATTTAGATGTGGTTGGACGTAAGAAGATGGCACAAACTGCAACAACCCGATCTCATAAACTAAGTATTTAAGAATGCCAAATAGAATTCAATACAATCATGCTCTTGAATCTTACAGTATAAGATGGAGGAGGACGCATTCCTTGGTTGCCTGGAACAGGGATATAACTAGGAACCTGCATAGTTTGCGGAGGTTGTGGCACACCAGATGCTATGGGCCTGCTTGTCTGAACAGTAGAAAGAGGCACTGCTTGAGACATTGGAGGAAGATGACTTGGAGGGACAGGTCTTGCAGGTGCCAGCTGCATTGACTGAGAAAACTGCACGTGTGGAGCCTGGGGAGGGGGAGGGGGAGGGGGCAATCCAATATTCATAGCAGAAATTCCAGGGCCAACAGGCTGATATTGTTGAGCAGGAGGGGGAACAAATTGCTGAGGTGGGTGCACAGGAACCATGGGCCGAAACTGCAGCAAAATTATCACGTCGTTTCAGACTTAGTAATGTTGTGTGCATGTTTGTTTATAAAGCAACAATAGCCAGTCTCCAATTTACTGAGCAAGTAGAAATATGTTACTTGAGAAGGCATGGGTGGAGGAAGATTTAGTGGAGGGCCAACTGCACCAACCATAGGAGGCCGAAGAGGCTTTCCAACACGATCAAGAGAGAATGGAAAAGACAAGTAAATAAGTAAAGACACCAGATGGAGTCACAGTTCATAATCAAGCAAAGATGGAGCACAAGGCACAAAGCAATCATATAACAGAGTGAAATAAATACACAAAGAAAGAATAACATGAGATTCATTATGCAAAACCTATATGGAAACACAATCCACAATGAAGGAACATGTTTACATCAAGCCTGCTGCAACATCCCGTTATCTTATTGCCTTATAAAGTAACATCTCAAAAAATGACAAGATGCCACTGAGGCCTCAATGATACAAGGAAAATTTCGATTGAAAATGCTGGCCCATTATGGCAAACTGCAGTTAATTAGTGGCCTAATCAATTAAAAATGGAACAGGATCCCAAAGTTTTTGGGATTTTTTGAGTGAAACAAGCAACACACATTGGTCTCATTTCCTTTTCAGATTTTGCTTTTGTGGGCTACAAATCTAAGGTCCTTTTAGCATATATGTCCTTATATTATATCCAAAATCCTTCAAACTTGGTATAGTCCAGCCACTAATTAGTTAGACGAACCTTCTTAGAAGACAGAGGCCATTACTTCAATTCCCCAATAGCTATATCTCATGCTGGCTAAGAAGCCAAAAAGGTATGCCCCCTAGAGGGAGGCCAGGTGTAGACCACAGGTAAAAGGGTTAAGGCTAACACAATTTACAGACGCTTCCCTCAAATACGGAAAAAGGTAGAAAAGCATGAATAACAGGGAGTCATGGACCTATCATGGATCACAAATTCCTTATAAATACTAGACAAGTAAAAAAGAATATACTGACCACAATCATGACTATCAGAGAAGGTCCAGATTCTTTATAAATCAATGAAATTTATCATTCCTCTAGCACTTATAAAATTGGCAGCCCATAATGGAGCCAAAAAAGGGAAGCCCAGAACTATGTTCCAAGTCATAAAAAAACATCGCATGGTTGTCAAGCAAGAAACATACATGACTCATTTGTAATAATAAACATCTCTTTAAGTTTGACAAAAATTTTCCCAGAAAAATGTCTTCCTGAGCACAAGACATAAGCCCAATAATTTGCTAAAGGCCTAGATTCTTCATAAATCAACAAAATATATTGATCCTCTAATACTTGTAAAATTGGAGGCCATAACGGAGCAAAGAAAATGGCAGCCCAGAGTTACATTCCTTGTAGAAAAATACATATCACATGGTTGTCAAAACTTTTTGAACAAATAAACAATGATTCGGTGAAATAATAAGCAACTCAACTACATTTTACGTTTGAACAAAAAAATTTCCAAAAACAATGTCTTCTCAAACACAAGGCTTGAGCCCAACACTTTTTCAGGAGGCCTGATTCCCAAACCTTAGTTCACAAGCCTCAAGGGAGTGTCACTTGTTGGAAAAAAATCCAAAATCCTTCATAACATCTTGTCTGCATGAAACTATCACATCACATGCATACACAATCTTTAAATCATATACAGAAGATACCAACAATTACAAAATAGAAAGGCCTACCGGGCCAGGGACACCAGCGAAAGGAGGATTATTTGACATTGTATGTAATGCAGAAAGCACCCGAGAATAACTACAAAAAGAAAATTTGTTATCAGACAAAGCAACCCAACGTAAAAACATTCCATGGTATAGTTCATAATAGCAACTATCATAATTAGTAAAACATTCTTCAGTTGGCTAGATATTAGAAGTAAATCATTAGCATCCAGCAAAACTAGCATAACCCCATTAAATTAATTCTTGTGCAAATCTATTAAAAATTACAGTATTCAATTCGCAATATTGAAGTAGAAAACTATCATGAGTTTTAAATTTTGTTACAGACTCGCACCACCAAGTATATGGCAGCAAATATCATGTAAAGGTAGTACCTTTAGTAAGACTCACAAAAACAGAAAGCAGCAAACTTGATCCTCACGGAAACAGTTGCCGACAAAAATTTAGGAGTGCCACTTTGCAAGGAGCTGAAAACAATTACCCCCCCCTGTCCCTAAGCAATTGATTGTCTCATTACTGTATTGGAATAGCCCAAAAGAATTTCTTTCTTTGCCATCAGCAAATCTTTCTTTTTTCCTTGGTAACCTATATGGAAGACAAGTATCTTCTCTATGTCCGCATTCCTAAAATCAGAGCTATTCAGAAGTAAAACAATCTTTCAGGGGATAAATGGAGCAACAGATTGATTGCCTGTAACTGCAAATATTGCTTGTTTTACAACCACTTGCACTAATAATTTCATGAGGGTTAAGCATCATGTCCAACTCCATTATAGATGTGAACCCATGATAAGCATACATAAAATATAACCATCATCACTGTAGCCCAATCCAGCTTTCCACTTGAACATTTCTCACTTTTTAGAAATCCAAAGCATGAAGAATGACATGAACAAGGGAATATAAGAAAAATCTTCATGTGGTACCACTAGTAGAATTCCAAAATCGTTCAACATATGATTTTTTGAAATGCGTACAATGACAAAGCACATTAACTAGCATAACTTTGGATTACAAGAGATAATATTTGGAGAATCACTCACCTAGCAAAGAAAATTGCACAATCATTTAAGGATTGGAAGTCACTCACCAACAGAGGACCATCCTACTCAGATTATCTGCTGAGAAAATCACTCACCTAAGAATTAGAAATCATTCACCAACTATAAGACCGACAAACTCTCAAAGAAGCCGGAGCTTAGAAAGAAAAGAGACACTTCAAAATCTGCCCATTCACAATTCTGGAGCCGCTTTAAAGGCCATCTGTGAGCATGTGATGAAGCTTAGGAAACTGGAACCATTAGAGGCATCCCGCTCATTTAATAGCAATCTTTGGGAGTTGCTTCAACCTTGTAGGTTGCATATTTGTGGGACAAGGTTCTTGATTAATGGTACTTGTTTTCTTTGCCCCTGTCTTGGAATTGCATTCTTGGATGTTGTGAGGGGAAGATGCTTCACACACTATACTCTCTAGGAGGATGCATCACGTAGTATACTTTCTAAACTAACTGATGCTGTGAATTTTGTCAATATGCATGGGAAATATAACTTACGGGTTTTAACGGACATGGACCTTGCTTTTATAAAATTATTTATAAATTGGTTGACACTTCTAAGTCAATTTTCTTCTTTTAAATTAGCTCCTAGAAGCAAAAAGAGAAAAGGGAACAAAACCAAGAAAGAAAAATCACGGCCAAGAAGAGGTGATCTGTACTTTTATGAACAAGTAGTGATACATGTTTGCTAGATTTTTCATCATCCATAAAAGGGGATGTTCGACCCACCACCCTGTATACAGGTTAATCACTATAAACAATGCAACTAAGCTTTAAACCCCTGCCTTGTTATGAGACTCTTTCTCATCTTTCCTTTCTCCTCCTCCTAATTTTTCTTTTTGTTTTTTAACAAACACCTAGGAACAGAATTGTGAATCTCACGCTTTGAGATGGCATCTTCATTTGACTTAGTAAAATGAGACATGAAGCCTCAGTGTTTAAGCCAATCACCTATCTGGCATAATAATTTCCATTGTCCGGTATGATAAACAGAATAGTTAGCTTACACATCTTCCCCTCATTTTGTTATAACATTCAATTAATATAGTGAAGACACTTTAAAACGCCATTAAACCTAAAGCAATCTTAGTGGCCACATGATCACACGAGGTTTTTATGATGGTATATCATATATTGGCGACACACCACTTCCTTCTATACATACAAATGACATATCAAAAAGCCAGATAAAATATAACAGGTAAAAATATTCCATGCTAGTAGTTGTACGGCGTATCTTCGGCCCAGAAACCAACTCAAAATTGCTCACTCATAGTTCAAGATGAATTTACAATATCGCATCCATGACAAAATCCAAGGTTCTTCTAGCACTCACCCACCGAGAGGGGACAAAAAAAACCCTAAGTTACATCCTTCGCAAAACAGTAGATAAAAATCCAAAAGAAATATTTACAGAAATTCGTGTGAAAAAAGGAGGGAGGAGAATACCCCTCACCACCTCTCTCTCACGAGGCATAACCCTGACGAATTATACCATTTGCAGAACTATGAACGAAAGCTCGACAGAGAAATGGCAAATGCCGTACAAAATTCTCCAAAAAAAAGCCCGAAATTTGTAATTTCCAATCGAGTCCTGACCGAGTTACCACCAATCCTAGCTCCGTAATTCAAGCACCGAATTTTACACCGTTGGAAAACGATTCATACATGAAACGCCATTCCCAAATACACGTAATAAATATCGTCAGAACTACTGAATCTTACTATATTGATGAAGTTTGTGGGGAAAAAAACAGCATAGAAAAAAATTTGTTGCAGTAAGATCAGGGACGAATGTGGGCGAGAGAGAGGGAGAGAGAGACCTGACACAAACGGGCAGACACTGGCAAAAACCTCTAACCCCTAACGAGTGATTCACTTCGACGAGTAGCCCCACGTCTCGCTAGAATGAGAATCGGTGCAACCACGATTTTATAGGCGCCAACCTAAACCGGTCGTTTCTTTAAACCGGGTCAGCGATTATTTGTTAAGGCGCATTGCATCTACATATCAAGATTCGAATAAAAGCTTTATTAAAAAAACAAAAACTTCATAACAAATATTGCAATTATTTTACATATGCATAGAGTATTCTACGAAAGAGTAACTTAGTGGCTAATTCACTAGTTGGAAATGGGATAAGAGTAGAAGTGGACCTTCAGGAATAAAATGAAATCCTAAAGATTCATATAAATTTATTTAACTATAAACAACATTTTTAAATACTTCTAATGNTTATATTTTTATTTTTATTTTCATAATTTGTTTCAAGAAGCTTGAAGGATGCCTTAACTTCTATATTCTAATTTTAAGTAAGCAAAATACTTGAAGATGGAATATAATTTATTATAATTTCTTTTATTTTTAATACAATTTACTTACCCAAAAAAAATTACTATATACACATAACAAAATCGCAGCAAAAGTTTAGTTTTCTAATTAACTTAATTTTCAATCACATAATTACTTATGATCAAGGTGGCTATGCCATTGAAAACGAAATCAATTGAAAAACCCTTGATGCCTTTCATGCACGTCACAATGTGTACGATGCTAAAACTCACATGAAACAAAATTGTACAATCAACTTAATTTTAAACTATATGATCACTTATAACTCAACATGCTATTCCTTCAAAAATGAAACCAATTAGGCAACCCCCGATACCTTTTGTGTACATTGTAATATTTATGTGGCAAAATTACACCTAAAATGAGGTCACCCAATTGGAATTTTAATCACGTGATTACTTATACCCCAAGTGGCTATGCCATCATATAAATGGATAAAAGTGGAAAACTCTCAATAACTTTTGCTCAAATTGTGACAAGTACTAAAATTACACCATGAATAAGTTGTATTGAAAATTAACTCATAAGTACAATATAAATAAGCATAATCAGGATAGTTTTATTTACAACAATAAATCTATTTATTATATACATGCATGCGTGTGTGGTTTTCTTCAGTTCAGTTAGATTTAAGCTCTTAAACCATAGTTAAATTGAAAATGCGACTTGAATAAAAAAATTAAACTTCAAGTAGACCACGCATATGTCAAACCATCATTGATGGTTTAGTTTTGACTTGATTTTGGTGGTTTCTGTATAATCAAACGGCCTGCTCAATCTTGAGTATAATCAATTTCTGTATTTTTCTGAATGCCACACACGTACAAATATAGGGCAGGGGAAGGTGAGCATTGGATTGATAATCAAGCTCTACACTGATAGATTAGGTAGCAAAATAGAAGCACAATTATATTCGTGTGCATAACAACTTAATCTTCTACTTACAAGAGTAGTTGTTTTGACTTCATATTGATAGTAGCGGTACAAACCAACTCTCAAGGTTCCTTCCACCGCTGGTTTTAGGACTATACACGGCTATACCCATTCGTAGGGCCTTGTTTATATCCATTGGACACTATCTTAAATTAAACGCTAAAAAATTGCATTATGGGCATACATACAATATATTTTGAAAAATTAGCATTTCTGGGTTTAATTCATCCATATATAATAGTCATTATACAAGCACCTTGACTTGAAATTCTGCTGCGCCCCATGGGAGCAAAGCTCACCAATTTTTAAGTAACACTTATGTTAAGCAACACATCATATAACACCAACACGTCCAGTAGCTAAGCAAATGCAACAAATTTAGCAGCTTAGTAATTTACAGGTTGTTAAAGAGGTTATATTTGTCAGGAAGACTAATAATTTATTAGGAAGTTTTTACTATGGCCTGGTTTCTATGATGGATTGTTACAGAGGTAGTTTTGCCACAAAAGGACCTCTAGATGTTTTACAATGTAGCTTTTAAGTTAAATGAACAATTTTGACATTTTGCATCACATTAGTCCACAATACTAAACATAACCCATAAAATCTCAACCATAGGTGAATTGTATGTTGAAAGGAGATGACACCACACCGAACACACAGATAATCAATAATTATAACAGAAAACATATCACAGAATATGTTAGAATTCTCCTTTCAAAAAATAATGAAGAGACTAATTTTATTTCTTACCTATATCAGAAGACCAGTAGGCACAACTTATATCAAAAGTAAGCTAATCATTAATCAGTTAATTCAATTAAGTAAATCTAAAGAGATGATGACTTCAGTGTAAAGTTATTGGGGTTATGACAAACTTATCAGGAAGTGGATCTCGAGATAATCATTTGCTTACAAACTTCTGCGGGATAATCTTTTTAATAACCACCCGTAAAGAAAATTAATGGAGATCCTCCTGGATCAATAGGGAAAATAGCCTTTAACCTATATTTGATCTCATACAAAGAATTATGACAATTGTATTTTCAAAATGAATTTATTTGATAAACTACCATGGCAACACAACAATTCCTACAACATATTCTGAGAATTTATACGGCACAGGAATAAAATAAATTGTCTTGGAGCCCACGGAAAGCGTACCTTTCTTGCTTGTTTGACGACATATTCAGGCCACTATCCATTAGGATAGTTCAATCCAGAAAGCTAAGGCATCAGAAATCGAGAAGGGAAGGAGAAGGATTAAATAAAATAAATTAAGTGGTCAAACAAACCGGCAACTCTCGAGGCTCATTTGAAGGTGGCAAAAAAGGTATTGTACAAGTGTCTATAAATCTAAATATACTTCAATCCAGAAATGTATTGCTGTCTGAAAATTAGATATTGAGCCAGGGAATAAATAACTCCCAGCAGCCCCAATATCTTCACCTTGATCACATCCGTTATTATGATGGAGGGCAGGTTTAGTGGCAGAGTTAGCAGTGGAGCGGAATCTTTCCGCTTTATGCAGCTCCACACAAACTGGTTGAAAAGAATATGGCTTGGGAAAGTAAGAATGAGGAGGGATACATTCTTGACAGCAAAGATCCAGTCGGGTCCACCAATCTCCAAGCCCCAACCAGCATTTCCATGCCAGACTTCTTCCCAAATGTCATATGAGGCTGTCAAGATTAAGTAGGCTGAAATAACAAGAATCACCGGGAAGTACCTTTGCTTATCACCAAATCCAGCAACAAAATCAGAGTCCTGGTTCAGTAGCAGCAGGATGGGTGCCAGAAGGAATATAGCACGGTTTGAGCCCCCGGTGACACTAACGTTCAAGATTAAGCATATAGCAAAGCACATGATAGTAGCAACATTACCAACGGCAGGCATCCAGGCTCCCTCAGCAGCCATCTTCTTGATAGTAAAGGTAGGCACAGAAGAAGTCCTGTGCTGCGACATAAATCTAAATTTGGTTGCAAAACTTGCAGAGCTGCTTGGACCAGACTGACTGGATCTAATCCTCCCCTGTTCAAGAGGCTTTTTCCGCATTAACGAGGCCAACTCAAATTTTATCTGCAGTGCTATTAGCATAAAGATTGCAGCATATAAACCAAGGAGAGATGTCCTAGCCCCCTCAACAGCTAATAGCGTAGTTAACCTCCTGTCTTCCTCAGCAGTATCTCCAACTCCCCCATCTTCAGTAATAATTTTGATTCTCACCTGGCCTTCTAATAAATATGTCACCGGAAAAAGTGCAACAAGCAGAGCAAAAACCCATGGTAGCAGTTTTGTGCTTGAAGCAGATGGAAAATGAGTGAAGACAACATGTATAGAGGAGCACACCATTGTTATGACAATAAGAACATGCAAGATTGCAGCATGGAGGAAGTACTCGGCTGATATATATACAGCCAGTGCAATCCCAACAGCAATGGCATAAAACAATCTCAATTCAACAATGTATTTGATAGGGATGGCTGAGGTAACTCCAGAAAGAGTGAGCATGATAGCTGCAATAAGGAGCCATGATGGCCATGTAGGTTTTGGTGCCATGAAACCATAGATGGATATGTCATCTCCAGTCTGAAGTGCAGCTTTCATTAAGTCAGAGTGATATGCCCATGATAAAGGGATTGGTGGTTGCATTAATATACAGAGGAAGCCAAAGACCAGCACCAGCACTAAGCACCTCTTGGAAGACTGCAGAGAGGAGTAATGTGAAAACATCCAGTCGTATCAAATATGAATTAATGCAATGAACTTCCAGAACAAAGATGGATTAGTGATTCTTGGCAAATTCAACATAAACTCACAAAAAACTTACCTACAAATAGAAATATGTGAATGACTACGACAACCACCCCAAACAAACAAAAGGCAACAAAGGAACAATATTTATGAGTAATTCTCAGGAAAGGTCAATTATGTTTTAAACTTCACAGATCACCCATGATCACTTTCCTATATGCATAATATGAGACAAAAAATTCCAGTTCTCATAGAAGATTCACAATAATTACCACTGGTAGAGACCCGAAACTACCAAATTGGGAACTCATCTTGGCTTTATAGATAAGAAACTTGGGACAAACTCACCATCGATGCAACATCTACAACAGTAAACATCATATTTGCAGGCTTAACATAGGGGAAGCAAAAAAATTCATCGGATTTTCAAAATCCATTCCGCCATCTCACCCCCCCCCCCCTGCCCTCCAAAAAAACAGTACAAAGAAGAAAATTTGAATCAACCAAAAAGATTCAATACAGTCAAAAACATAAATACAGCAAAAACGGATATTTACCAACCCCAAAAATATGGTGATATCTCAGGATACACAATTTTGAAGAAATCTACAAAAATATTAAAAGATGGAAATTTATAATTTAACCAAAAGTTTTAAAAACCAAAACACATTATTGAGCAAAAAGATGAGAATATAAATGTATATCACGCAACAATGTAAGCTGACGGGCTCAAATACTAAAACAGTTGATTATAAAATGAAACATAACAAAATAACTTTTTATATAATCCTGCAGGACATACCAATAAAATATTATCAATACAATCTCAAAATCATATTGAATTTCTTGGAGGTTCGAAGCCAACACCTATATTTACAGCAACCATGTGCCTCAAATAAGATCACATGGCTTTAAAGATATAGTAATCCTTTATTTATTTTTTATTTTTCAATTGATAGAAGTTCTACTCATGGCCATGGTAGAATATGTATTGCAAAATCCCTACAAAGAGCTTTATTTATATAAGGTTCTATTGAAAAGAATTTTTGAACATGGATAAATTTCTAGAGATTTTTGAAGTTTCAATATTTTTGTGGCATTTTATGACATTTTTGACACAGGATATTACCCCATGATGTTGTTTTGCATTTCACAACTCAGAATGCAAATATATATATATTGTGTAATATTTTCACAATATCAACTGATAGTTAAATCCATGAAGACAAAGCATCAATACCAGCATTTGAGTAAAATGGATAGCAACAATAGGCATACATGCCAGCCCCATCAAAACAATGCAAGAACCCAAAAGCAAACTATCAGATGGGGGTCTTCCATTACACCATTGAAGAGCTTCAAAAATAGTTTCACGGCAAAACCAGATGGATAAAGCAACTACAACAGCATGTGCATATCCTTGCCAAAGTTTCATCTTTGAAGCTCTTTTAGACTTATCCCTGCAAGGCCCAACAGCAAGCATATGTAGCAGTGGTAATAAAGTTTAAAGCACAAACCATGAATAATAAATGAGAAACAGAAAATACTTGTAAAGAAGCAGTGGCGGAGAAATGGCTAGCAGTAGAAGAGCCGAGGCCCATACTACAGACTTTGATGTGATCAACAGCATGGTTAACTTTGAAACATATAAGCAAAACAACATCCAAACTGTCTTCTGCCCAATTCTATTATCTACAGCAAGTCTCCTCACCAAAGTCAAGCCCACAAAGGTTGTCATGACCACCATATAACTTGGGTATATGACATCATCCTCCAAACCATAATAGTATATGCTGGAATAATTGAAAACCTGATTCTCAATGTGGCAGAGCAGCAGTGCATGGCAGATCAAAGCAACCTCTGTCAAGAATTTGAATTTTGGAGGAAAAAGAGCCAAGCCAGGAATAGCCATGGCAAGGACAACACTTGCAACTATAAGTTTACATAAGGATTTCAGAGACATGCCCGCCAACCATATATTGAGATCCCAGAAATTATGCATTACAAACCACATAACCATTAGGCTCCCAAGCACAACAAACACAAAATATGATGGCAGAGACTTCTTTCCGAAAAAACGAGCCAGATAAAAACCAGAGGCTGAAGGTAGCAGAAGCAGCTGCAGATGAAAGGTTATGAACTTGAATCAGAATCACCATTAATATATAAGCACATTGTATGCAAAGAGAAGCTGCAAGATACCTTTGGCACACGCATTTCCGGCCTCTAAATTTTCTTCTTTTCTAAATATGCTTGAAAATGTCAATTACGAAAGATAGAAAGTCCATTGTTTCATTTAGTAGCCCTTTTCCTAGAAACTTTTAGAAAGAGAAAGGAGCTTTGGTGCCAGTATCAAAATAAGTAGATTATCATTTTGATTCTAGAGCCAAAAATAAAACAAACACATTCTCTTTGAATCTCTTTCAAATGGATCCATTAACAAATATGTGCTGCCCAGCATTATTCTCCAAGAAATTGTTAAATTGATGTTTCACTATAAAATTCAGATACAAGAGTCAACTTGCTAAGCACTCATCTAGGACACCAATTCTTCTCGTAATCAATCAGGCTTCTGAAATTCAAAAGTATCAAAAAAAATCATCAAACATGATATAAAAACAAAGAGACAAGCCAACCAATGGTGCAAGGGAATCACCCTCCAATATCTGCCATGCTCTTGTATTTTAATCCAGCCTTCCAAGGGAAAAGAACATTAAATGTGGAGGCACCACAGATTTTATAGGTGGAGCTCAGACTTGTAGAGCAGCTTCACAGTACCAGCCTTTTGACATTATATATAGACTCCTTTTCTACAGTCTAGTTATAATCTTTTAACAAAGTCAGGAAGCCACTTCTTTCATAGATCACTCACACTCCAATGCGAATGGCAGACAACCTTTGGTCACTTACGTACAATAATTTGCTTTACACTGTCCCCAAAAACTTAAGTTTTCTGCAATGTGGGCACTGGGAAGATCAGATATATATCTTACCCACATATTATAGAGATGGATTAACCCACAACCATATGACCGGAATTCACAAACCCCCAGCATATAGCATACCATTGTAACGCATGCTGAATGGTTTTTACAGAGAGAATCTCTTATATAAAATTGATAGGTCTAGCAAACAAAACAGTAAGATCTGAACCTGAATATCAAAGTTAGCCATGTGTACCAGGAAATTATCACCTCTCTTTCAACCACACAATCGTCAGTCTCGTTTGCAAATTATTTTTTCTCGATTTGCCCTCTGACAAATTTCTATGCTTAAAAAACCTTCTGTAATGTTCATTGACTGGTGAAGCTAAAGTCACATTGCAACAAGACACTAACCTTCTGATACACCTAAAACTTGTACCATAACTTGATCAGTTATACTATCGGTAGTTACAGTTAACTGTCTATCTACAAATATTCTTAATCCAATAATTCTTGGAATGGATCAGTGAGGAGAAATATTGTTGTTGAAAGAAGAAACACAATAAGAATCCCAGTCATCAACATTGCTCACTTATCAGTAGTAGTACAGAACAGATGTTGAAGGTTTCTACAGTGTTTTTGCCTGTTTCATGGTCCAGTTTATTGGAGTCAGAAAATAGATTCTTGTACCTTCTTACCGACAGAGGGGTACAAAAACGTTTTTGGACTCTCTCTTCCGCAACGGAAGCCACAATTTTGTTAGTTGGAGGTAATAAAGGAGAAGTAATTGACAATCTTACTAAAAGGCAGGAGTTGGGGTTGCTTACCAAACGAACGAACATTTTCTATTTCTCAATCTGTAAGAAAGGCAATAGTAGATCATTGTTTTTGAACTTACAAGAGATGGGAAGGGACCATTTTTTAAGCCAGTAACAGATTTTATTTCCAAGCTACCCGACTGTGACTCTTGCATCTACCATGTTCTGGCAAGGCAATATCAGGACCATAGTAGTATGTATGTGCTCCAATTCAAAATATAAAAATATACCAGGAGCTTCGATTTTTTTACAACTGCTTGTCAAACAGAAAACAACAAGCTCATAACAAGATTGAACTGCAAAGATTACCGCTTGTTTGACACGCAAAAACAGTATTTGGGCCACATAGGAGATGGACCCAACAGGAGAAGAGAAAGCAGCATTACACACACAATCTACACTGCCAGTTATGGAAAAAGCATCAGCAGGATCATTCCTCACAATCATCATAGATTGAATGTAACATACTGATATGTCAAATTCCGATTTACTAGACTTTTCGTGCATGATAATTTTATGATAATTATTTAGGTCATTTTGCAATAATTAAATTGTGAAATTTAATTAATTATGTTGATTATTTGGAATTTGGCCCAGTGGGCTAAAATTTTCGTATGGATTGATTCATTGGGCCAGATTAATAGGTGATCTAAGGATGAGAATTTTGTAACAAATACTTGCCAATATGTAATCTTACATAGGCTGATTTTCATGGAATATTTGTGGAATTATTTTTAGGAAAATAGCAGAAATAATTGGGTAAAATATTGGTAAAATACTACTTGAAATACTATCCTATACTAGGCTGAATTGGAAGAAAATCAAGCTGAATTGGAAGAAAATCAAGAAGATTTTATACGGTAAAATATTGATCAAATATTTTTGGCAAGGCATTATACTAATCATTTTAATTAAAGGCTCAGTATTTCAGCAAGATAATTGGAGGCTCCATAATTGTAAAGAAGGATCAATGTCTCAGATAACTAGGGGCTTGAGGAGGCAAGTATTATAGTGAAATATAATTCAAACTTGAGAGGGAAAACTAAACCCTAATCAGTTGCACCAAACCATGGAGGCCTTAGGTTTCCACCCATCTATTTAGGTAGCATTATACATCAAGAAGGGTGTGCTATTATTTTTAAGAGGCTCAGCCACGAGGAGAAAAATCAGGAGAAAGAAGAGACAGAGAGAAGGAAGAAGAAACTAAAAGCAAGAGATTTATGATCTTCTTGCAAGTAATTTATTCACCTTTGATTTATTCTTGTATTTATTATTGACGAATCATTAATACATGTTTGGGTAACCAAAATAAGCTTGTTAGATCTAATTATATTTATAGCATCATTTTACATTCACCTTTCATGTTTTGGGTGATGTTTGAATACTATTTGAACACTGCACTTTAGGAATGCAATGTTTGAATGTCCTTCAAATGCAACACAGAGCTTATGTATTCTCATGTGTTGCATGTGAAGTATGGAACAATGGAACTTCTATATTGTCAATATTGTGCTGTTCTATTGCTTCAGCCAATGAAAACATAGATTTATATGTGCTCGATACAGTTTATGATCATGGCATGGGAGGCAAAATTTGAACAATGTTCGAACACCAACCCTTGTTAGTGGAACTATTATTGCTTCATATATTGGTATCTCATCATCTTGTAGTTTGAGTAGCTTGTTGACAGATGATTTCTTTGAATCATTCATTGACTTGTAATGGCATTGACTTTGGTCATCAATTGCCTGCCAGGCATATAACTCACTCTCATTGTCCATTGGATTTTTTAGATAAATCCTGAAGAATTTTAGTTTAATGATGCTAGACATTATGGTTTTGGGGATGTGTTTCCTGGTTTTAATTATAAATTTGAACATTTAACATTAGTGGTGGCCTTGATTAGTATTTATGACATGATTTTGATGTTGGTTTTATTAGATTACTGTTTTTTCCACATATACGACCAGATGATGAATCAAGCCGGCTTGGAGTTGCTACATTGACGGTATCAGAGCATATAATTTTTGGGATCATAGGCATTGGCGGAGCACATTCCAGTTCAGTCAGGGGTTGTTGGTTTTCAATGCCACATTCGTGGTATCAGAGAGTGGAAATTGCAAAGTAAGATTTGAGGATATTAGCAATGCTGATATTTAGAGGAATATTAGGTGATTTGATATGATTTGGGAACTTAGTCTTCTTTTAGTAATTCTAAGTTGAGGTAGATTCTTGTTTTGCATAGTTTTTATCTTGGTAATGCTAAGTCTGTGTTGTTTTATAAGCTACAAAGATGACCGACCATGAGAATGTAAATGTTGGAGGCTCAAAGATAATCTGGAGATACTAAAACTGCGGACTCAGAGGAGTCTACAGAGGCTTCATTACATAGCTGGACTTGTAAATAGCTTGCTCAGAGCGCAAACTAGAGGCAACCCAACAAGGAAGAGTATGTTCATAGACTTTATAGACCAGAGGCTACCAAAGTTACTTGGTGAGACTAACCCTGCCAAGGATGACTACTAGCTCAGGAGACTGGATAACGCTTCTCCTGTGATTGGGTACCCCTCTGAGCACAAGATTAGTTTTTCCATGTAAAACTAAGTCGCAAGGCAGAATGCGAGTGGAGGGCCAAGAAGAGG
Source organism: Nepenthes mirabilis (assembly GCA_025585075.1). Classification (NCBI taxonomy): domain Eukaryota; kingdom Viridiplantae; phylum Streptophyta; class Magnoliopsida; order Caryophyllales; family Nepenthaceae; genus Nepenthes; species Nepenthes mirabilis. The sequence continues at coordinate 16,679 of JAODPA010092043.1, read as the reverse complement.
GAGCTAGGACATGCTGCTGAGACCTTATCATGGAAGGAGTTTCTCTGCATATTCAATGACAAGTATTTTCCAAGTTGCGTGCACTGAAAGGGTTTACAACTGAAGCAAGGATCTTAGCATAGCTCAGTACGAGGCTAAGTTCACAGAACTTTCTTGTTGTGGGTTATATCTTGTTGCTGAAGGGGCCAAAAGACCAGATGATTTCAGTAGGAACTGATGGACAACATCCAACACCAGCTGGTACCATTTGAACTGGAGGACTACGGAGTTATGCTTAGACGTGCTCTACTCATAGAATAGGAACTGATGAGCAGGCCCTTGACATCTGGACATGGTATTGGCGGTGCTCCTAAGCCACCATTATCTGATCAAAGCAACAAGAGCAAGAACTGCTATAAATGCAGCAAGGCTGGACATATAGCTAAGGATAGTTGATCTAAGCAGTCAGCAACTCAGCCGACAGTGGCATTGCAGAAGATGACTATTACTGGAGTAAAATTTGGACCACTAACTAGTTATAACTGTTGAAAGAAAGGACATTATGCTAAAAACTACGGGCACTAAAGTTTTCTACCCCACCTCCACCAAGGAATCAAGTTCAGTGGAAGATGTTTGTGATGACTGAGCAGGACATGCAAGCATCTCCTACAGTTTTGGAAGGTACACTATCAATATCTACCCTTCCAGCACATGTATTGTTTGATTCTGGAACATGCACTCGTTCATGGAGCCTCCATTTATTTCTTGTCTAGGGTTGAGGCCTACCTCTAGACTATGCATTGGCTATGTTCACACCCATGGTAGAGACTATGCAGTTGAGCAAGATGTACCCGGGATGTGTGGTATGAGTTGCAGATCACGATTTGCCTACAGATCTGATCCCACAGGAGATGGTCAATTTCAATATAATTCTCAGGGTGGATTGGCTAGCTGCCTACCATGCTAGCGTGGAATGTTTCCATAAGGTGGTTAGCTTCATTATCCCTATTATTCAAGCATTTTAGTTTCGTGGTATTGGGAGTCGCAATGTGACTCGTTGATATTGACAATCCATGCACGCCATCTTTTGCAAAGTTGGTGCCAAGCCTTATTGCATTTGTGTCTATGATGACATGAAGGGTGTAAATGCTCAAGGACATAGCTAAGGTGCGAGATTCTGTTGGCGTGTTCTCGGAGGAGTTATCAGGATTACCCTTAAGAAGGAGATGAAGTTCCCAATCAACTTGATGATGGGGACTGCACCTATTTCGGAGGCCCCATATAGGATGGATCTTGCAGAACTAAAGGAGCTAAAGACTCAATTACAGAATTTCTAGATCAAGGTTGTATTGGACCCAATATTTCACCATGGGAAGCACCGGTTCTAAACATGACGACGGACGGATCTATACATCTGTGCATTGACTACAGAGAGCTGAACAAGATAATGATCGAGGGCAAGTATCCATTGGCAAGAATTGATGACTTGTTTGACCAACAGCGGGGAGATCAAGTATTCTCTAATATTGATTTTCGATTTGGTTATCATTAGAATAAAGAAGAATGACATCTAAAAGGCTACTTTTTGCTTGGGTATGGGCACTATGAATTCATGATAATGCCCTTTTTCCTAACAAATGCACCTGCTACATTTATGCATATCATGAATAGGGTGTTCAGACCCTTCCTAGATAAATTTGTTATGGCTTTTACTAATAACATATTGATCTACTCCAAGAGTGCTTCAAAATATGAGAAGCATCTCCAAATCATTTCGATTAAAGCGGAGCACTGGAGACCAGAAAGAAAGCAATAACCTATGCCAATTCCACACCGGATGTAGGAGTACATTTTGATGGACTTAATTGTTGGGCACCAAGGACTTCTAGAGGCAATGATGCAATATGGGTGGTTGTAGATCAATTGACTAAGTTGAAATACTTCCTAGTGATGAGGATAACATATTCCCTAGATCATTCAGTCAAATTATACATTGACGAAACTAAGAAGCTACATGGAGTACCTACCAGTATTGTATTAGATCAAGACAAGATTTGTCTTGCACTTCTGGAAAAGCTTACACCGAGAGTGGGGGAATGAGATTAAAGTTCAGTACAATGTTTCATTTATAGACAGAGGGATAAATGGAGCTAACAATTTACACCCTAAAGGACATGCAACTAGGACTCATACCAAACATTGGAAGAGTCCGCGTATAACAAAAGCATTCAATCTAGCCTTAGGATGGCACCATTATAAACATTGTATGAGAAAAAGTGTCATTCACTAGTGAGCTGTGACTAAGTTAGGGATAAATAAACTATGGGACCCAAGCTTATGTAAGAGACCGCTGAGAAAATCATATTGATCTGAGATTGAATGTGGGTGGCTTAAAGTTGATAGAAAAGCTATGCTAATAGGAGGCAGCAAGATTTGAGGTTTGAAATCGAAAACTTGGTATCACCAACAAAAAGAGTCATGAGATTCGAGAGAATAGGCAATTTAAGCCCTCAATTTATTGACCCTTCGAGATTTTTAAGAGGATTGGCAAGGTGGCCTACAGATTGGCTCTACCACTTTCATTAGAAGGTGTTCATAGCGTATTCCACACTTTGATGTCAAGGAAGTATGTACACAATAGTTGCATATTATCAAGCACAAGCCTTTATAGATCAAAGAGGACTTAGCATTTATCGAGGAAATTGAGTACCATGCTCTAAGATTGTGGCTTTGGTGAAAGGTCTACGGAATCGTCAAGACAAAGGAAACACGTGGAAAACTGAAACGGACATGGAGGAAAAATATCTACATTTGTTCGAGGATTAAGGTATGGATTTAGAGGTCAAAGTTTGTTTAAGGGGTGGATTATAACATCTTGATATTTCAATTTCCAATTTATTGGACTTTTTTTGTACATGATAATTTTATGATAATTATTTAGGTCATTTTGCAATAATTAAATTGTGAAATTTAATTAATTATGCATATTATCTAGAATTGGGCCCAGTAGGCTAAAATCTTCTTATGGATTAATTCATTGGGCCAAATTAATGGGTGATCTGAGGATGAGAATTTTGTGACAAGTACTTGGAAATTTCTATTCTTACATGGGCCAAATTTTCACGGAATATTTGTGGATTATTTTTGAGAAAATACTAGAAATAATTGAGTAAAATATTTGGTAAAATACTACTCGAAATACTACCAGATACTAGGCCAAGTCGGAAGAAATCAAAAAGATTTTATATGGTAAAATATGGATCAAATATTTTTTGGCAAGTTAATATACTAATAATTTTAAATGGAGGCTCAATATTCTAGCAAGATAATTTTAGGCACCCTAATGGTAAAGGAGGATCATTGTCTCAGCTAACTAAGGGCTAGAGGAGGCAAGTTTTATAGTGAAATATAGTTCAAAATTTGAGAGGAAAAATTAAACCCTAGTCAGCCGCACCAAACTCTAGAGGCATTAGGGTTTCCATTCTTCTATTTAAGTAGCATTATATATTAAGAAGGGAGTGTTATTATTTCAATGAGGCTCGACCGTGAAGAAAAAAAATAAGGAGAAAAAAGAGAAAAAGAGATAAGGAAGAAGAAACTAGAGGCAAGTGATTTATGATCTCCTTCATCTCCTTGCAGGTAGTTTATGCAACTTCATGTTTATCCCTTGGTTTCCTCTCATACTAATTATTGAGGAATTGCTGATACATGTTTAGATAACGAAAATAGGCACGTTAGATCCAAATATAGCATGATAGAAGGATCTTTTTCTTGGAGTTTGACGTGACATTTGAATGCCATACTTTACGAGTACATCGTTTGAATGTCATTCTGACGCCACACTAAGTTGATGTATTCTCGTCCATTGTATGTCATACATGGAACCATGGAACTTCAATAATGTCGATATTATGTTGCTCTATCACTTTAGTTAATGAAAACATAGACCTATACGTACTCTATACAGTTTATGTTCATAGCTTGAGAGGCGACTTCCAAACTTCTTTCAAGCGCCAGCCTTGGTTAGTTGAAGTTACACATAATATGAGAATTCCGGAATGTAAAGTTGTTGAGTATTTATACATTGCATTGTCATAAGGCCTTAGTTGATAAAAACAAGGGCTTGCATGAAGCTTATGTTAGTTTTCGAAAGTCTTCATAATGGTTTTAGAGTATTGTTAGAGAGTCATTCAAATGATTGAGTTAACATTCAAGGTGGCGTTCGAACACCAAGTGGGCAGTTCGAAAACATGAGGCTGAACTCAAGTACCAAACATGGAAACATTGATTCTAGGGTTGAAACATAATTAGAGGACTTTGGTGGGCCTTGGTGTGAGATGATTGTCGGACACTTAGGTACTCGGGAACTTAAGTAAGGCCTTGGTGGGCCTTACTCTTCTGTTGATTCATTATTATCCCTTCGATTCATGTATGTTAGTTCGTTTTCTATGATTAAGTAAAAAAAAGCACACAGAAACCCTAACATATTTGGTAAATAGGAATCTATAGAACCTTAGAGTTTGCTAAATTCTTCCAAAACCTATTCCATATCATGTTGATTAGAGGCCTAAGATCTTGTGGTAGGATACTTATAACCTTGTAACCATTATAGAACCGAGATATTTGGCAAGGAGAATCAGAACGGCATGGGCAGGCCTTGGCTGCTATCCTCTGCGAGGAATAGCAGGAGTGGTTGGATGTCATGATATCTAGTACCTCGTGTCACCTATCTAACCGATGAGGGTATAGTGCACTAGCCTTTGGTTTACAATGACAGAATAAGATCAAAGGAGAATAGCTGACATCTCATGATGACAAACCTCAAGTCAATTCATATTTTTGGGATATCCAAGAAAGACTTCTGTTATCTCGAGATGCATCAAGACCTAGTTGAAATCTCGTTCTTGGCATTGTTTTGTTGATATCTTAAGTTGAGCATTCAATATTGTTGATAGCAATTATTAATATCATTGATTTGTTGATATTGACCTTGAGACATCTAGGAACTGCTAATGCTCCATATATTGGTATCTTATCATATTGTGCTTTGAGTAGCTTGTTGACACATAAGCTTCTTGGATCATTTCATTAACTTCCACAGCTGTTAACTTCGGCCACAGATTGCTTGATAGGCATTCGGCTCTTTCTTATTATCTTTCTTTTCAAAATAGAGCAGCCAGCCATGGAGGCCATTCTGGGAGCATTTTCGGCTGAGGACACTTTTGGAGATGGAGACCTGATTGATGGCCTAGCTAGCATTATGGGTTTACTTTTAGCAGTTGGATTTTTTAAATACATCCAGGTGCATTTTAGATTGTTGATCCTAGAAATTATGATTTTGGGGCTATGTTTTTCCCATTTTTATGATATAGTCAAACATTGGACCTTGATTAGTATTTATGATATGATGTTGATATTCATTCAATGAGACTGATAATTTTCCGCGATACTTGAGCAGTGGATCTATCCAGCCTCTGTTCACTACATTGGTGGCATTAGAGCACAAGATTCTTGGAATCTTAGGCATGGGTTTGGATCAGCTAGGGGTCAGCGGTTTTGGATCACCACGTTGGAACTTTCAAACATCTTCTTCCAAATCAATTGGCACAAGGAGATCTCAATACAAATAGGCCAACTGGTCAAACCCCCTGAAATGCTAGTCTCATATTAACCAAGTCCACAACAGGACAAGATTATTATGCTAGAAGAATCTGGAGACAGTTGTAGAAAACCAAGATGAACAGTTGTAGACAGCCAAGATTAACAGCATCATACTTTAATTTCACATGGTCAAACCCTTATATCTGATCCATAATGAGGAAATTAACCTCAAAATCTAATCTTGTATGATCACTACCCCACCAGAATCCTAGATCCATCCTATCAGAACTAAAGCAACTAGTATACATCATTCCATAGAAGATGGTCGATGGGGAAGCCAATATGGTAGTTCCAACCCAGGAGAAGATTGTGGTGGTTTGACATGTGCTAACAAACAATATTGTATAGTGTGCACTGAAAATGTATTGATTAGAATTATTACAAATTAATATTGGATTGATTAGATGCATGCTTTCATGGAAATGAAGGGTTAAAAAAACAACACGAAACTTATATTTCTCTGATAATTTCATATGATGAAGCAGCAATGGTGATGATTGCTGTAGGAGATCTTAAAAATTTGGCAGCATCATGCAAAAGGAGAAAAAGATCACTTAAAAAATTTCTACAAATTTCCTATGGTCCTTGTAACACAGCCCATCTCATGATCTTTTACTCAATTTTTAATAGACAATACAACCCTTCTCGAGATCTTTTACTCAATTTTTAATATACAAATCGTGCTTGTGAAACAGCAATACACCTGTGCGGTAGATTGTACCACAGAAGTCCATGAAAGTTGAAAGATAAAATTTATAAGACAATATTCTTCATATTTTAGCCCAACTACTAGTCGTGTAGCTATATTTATTCGATTCTTTTCACTAAACGGAGCTCTAAATGGAGTATGAAGTGCACTGGGCACATAAGGCTTCCCATATCAGGAGCTATAGTAAAGGCTAGATATAAGCAACCTTACCTTTGCATTTCTAAGAGGTCATTTCTGATGAGGATATGAGTTTAATTATTAAATATATTTTTCATAATTTTGTTATATCTCAATTTTTGCAATTTTATAATTTCAGTAAATTTCCAATATATCTAGGAAAGGATAGATTGCACTATGCTGTTTTCATATTTTGGATTGTCATCATTTGAAAAGTCATTTATTTCCTAATTGTTATTTTTATATTTTGGGTCATGGTCATTCAAGAGATATTTATTTAATAGAGTTGCATACCTATGTAAGTAACCTAATTTTTATGTTTTAGCAGTATTTATGAATGATATTATATTGATGGTCGTGGCCTATTATTGCTCCATCCCCTTTCATTGGTCTCATCTTTCCCCCCTTTGCTCTCTTTTTTGTTCTTTCTCTTCTCCCCTTTTCCACTTCTGTGTTCTTATTCTCCCCCTTCCCTTTTCTTCCTCTTCTGTACAACAAATTTGGCATCAGAGCTGAAATTCAGATTTTCCATAGCTTTCCCTAATTCTTTGCAGTGCAACAATTGTTTGCAACTCCATTAACAGCCCCACAAACAGTCCACCACCTTTACAGAACATACTATGCCGTTGCACACCATTATCATCTAATTTTTTTTTTTAGTATTATTATACAATTTAGTGTAGAACTGATTTTAAAAACTATTGACAAATAAAATATAATTTTTGCACATCAAGGTAAAAATCATGATAATGCTAATCTTTGATCATAATCCCAAGGAACCCATAACAATACCATCTACCCATACCATATATAAAGTCGGGATAAAACATCCAGAGGGCTTGTTTTTTCAATTTTCTTCAAAATTGTGCTTTTCAATCCTGAAATGTATATAATTGTTTAAATGATTGTTCTTGGTTATTTTTCTTTCATTACTTCCTAACCAAGGAATATTATAGTTTCTGGTGCTTTAAAACCCTGACGAAACATATTTTACCTTAGGAGATTATTTTTATAAAATTTCCTTACACGCAAAATTTTTAATCCCAAATTGTCTAATATCAATTTTTTTTTTCAAACTTATTATTTGCAATTTTAATCAAGATAACTTTTTTCCCATTTCTTTATTCTCTAGATTGTTAATCCTAAGAATAAATCTTCAAATTTTTGTTTTTCAAAATTTTGTAGGCCAAGCTCTGTACAACAACTTACCTATTATAAAACTATCTTAATCTCGAATGCATACCAATTTACTTTTTTCAATATATACTTGCGGATCTTTATTGAAAATGTCCATTATAAATCGGGATTTTTTAATAAGATGTTTACTTAGATGTCAAAAAAATGGTTTACTTTGATACTTACGGAACTGGTAAGGCCAAGGTAAGGAGACGGTAACACAAATTTTATAGCTAAGGTTGCTCAAGCAAGGGATATGACAATTAGCTTGTGGAAAAGCTATTTGTTGCAAGCTATTGTGATGCTAATAGAACTGAAATGGGCAATAACATACAATTTGCTAATGAGTGCATATTACTAGTCAAAATATGAGAGTTGAGAGCCTTGAAACTTGCAGTCAAGCTTGGGTGCTGAAGAAGTGCCACAGGGCTGTGTTTTCTTTCTGAATGTAAACCTGCTACTTTACTACTTAACAAAACAATGTCAAGGACAATGAGGCATGGATGCTAGAAATGCAAGCTAGTGTACTACTGAGTCCTGGCGTTTCTTAGGAACATAATTTGATGAATGCAATTGAGACCTGACATGCTATGAAACAGCCAGCTACGACAAACACCAAAGAAACTATCAAAGAATGATTGTTGGCAAATGTCTGGTTGGATAAAGAATCCATCAATGGGGCAAATGATTTGCTCCATTGTGTGCTTAATGCTGGGAAGCAATCAGCATAAAGTGTGGGAATGTGGGAGCTGATGCATGGGATCTGACATCACCAGGAAAAGAAGAGGGGTTGGGCCTAAGAGTAAGGATTAAATATCTCCATAATAGCAGGCATTTTCCTAAGAAAGCCCATGATGAATAAAACCATGTAGGTAAAGGCCCATCCCTACAACCCAAAATAGACAATACGTTATTATGTGGACTCGAGTTGCTATAGGGAGTCTCAAGCTAAGGTAAATGATGTGGGACTCTCATCAAGGGATTAAATTGGAAAGCCTTAGGTGGTTTAAGAAGTAAAAGTCAGAACTTTTGATACCTCAAATGAGTCATGGATGGCTTTGACTTGGTAAGTCTTGGCACCATATGATCAAGTTATACTACAAAGCACAAGGTTCATATCACTTAACAACTAAATGTAGGAAAACATGCAATAGTTCAAACTAGTGTGCATCAAGGAGGTGATTGAAATATGAATTTCTTCAATAGGATTTCTTATTGTCACAAATACTTCTTCCCAACTTTTAGAATAAGAGATGGTCATTACAGTAATGTACCGGTTTTCGAACATCGTATTTGCAGATAATTAAGTTAATATGATCACGGTTGGGCTCGAGCGTCAACCCGAGATTTATAAACCCGCGAGAGTTTATTTGGGCCATTTCTCATGACCTCCACAGGAAAGAAGAGAGAGAGTGATGGAGAATAGAGAGAACGAGGAAATCAAGCTCTCGGGTTCGATTCTGGCTTAGAACTAGTTAGAGAAGTTGTAAATCGGGTCAAGGCAAGTACACCCATACTTTCCTCTTTCATTTCTTTGCACTTTTGTCCCGTTTTCTTCGGGTATCCTCGTTCCGATACTCGATTAAATTTACACTTTGGATTACACATAACTTGAGCATGCATACATGTTAATTCCATGTCCGATTTCTTAGTTTTGACCGGTTTTTCGTACGTGGAAGCCCTAACCTGCGCCCAGAACAATTTTACCTATTTATTTTGAGATTCATGCATGAATTGGCTTTAGAATATGGATACTCATGCCTTATATATATTAATTTATTGATTGGGTGTCCAATTTGGCAGTTTTATACGGTTTTGTACACTTGGAAACCCTAACCCGTGCCCCGGCATATTTTACCCACGAAATTGAAGGTTTGTACATGATTTGGTTTTAGAACTTGGAAATCCTAATTTTATGGATGTAGGTATTTCGATTATTTGGCATTTATAGTCATATATTTTGTATATGTTAATTTTACATGTTCCGAGAACATTATCGGACGTGAATTGAGATAATTATCCACATGCATGTTTTGTATGTTATTTTGTATATGTTCCGGAAATTATGTTGCATGTAATTTGATTGGCGACCCGCCATGCTAGTATGTACTGATTTGGTAAGGATATTATATCTTCCAATCGGATTGTCAAGTTTGAGTATGAGGCACAGCTGGTCGAGGTATCAGGAAATTAGTACCATTGTGCCCATAGGTCATTTAATGAGGAATTGTGCCAAGTTTATTTAGCACATGAGGCCATATCTGGAAGTCGTCTTGTGGTCATTGAGAAATTTTGGCTGTATAAGCATTAGAGGAGGTTTTCTTGAGAAAAGATTAGGCTAATTTATCTTTCGATTGGTAATTCGATGTTGTGCTGGAATCAACACTGATTTTTATGGATTTTGTATAGAATCGAGGAAGCATCGGTTAGGTGCCCACTGTGGGATGCTCTAGAACCTTTGAGGTGAGTAAGATGAATCGATGAGGTTGATCGTGGATGATTGGAAATTTAGAGTGCTCAGGAGATTTACGGTTTGATAAGCAGTACCGTGAATAAATAGGTGAATTGTTTAATCTTTTGCAAAGGCTTGGTATTCGATAAGATCGATCTGTATTCAGAGTGATTTTAATTGTGGATAATTGTTGTGCCCGTGGCAGCACCCAGGATAAGATATGACCGTTGCAAGTTCCAGTAACGCCATTTGGGTTTGTATGTTCATTCATATTTTATAGACTTTATGGATTGGATCCTCATACCATACTTAGGTCAATATTGTGATAGCCTTATCGATGAATTTAAGGGATGGAGGATAATTGTCGACCATGTTGTTGGGTTGATCCCTAATGGATTAAGTAAATTGCAGTAAAATGTGATGTTTTTGAGAAAAATTTAGAATTATGTTTTTCTCTTATCGTATATGGGTGGTTACCCTTGGATTAAGTAGGAGAGAAGTCTACGATCAAAATTACTCCACCTGTGGTTTGGAGTTAGCAATTGAAGTCTCTCCTTTGAGGACCTATAGGTATTGCTTTTGGAGATAGTTATTGTCTAATGATTTTAAGAGTCTGAATAGTTGTATCTTAAGAAGAGATGATCATATGACAGTGCTAGCAAGTAAATCTACTTAAGGACTGAGAAAACGAATCTTAGTGTCTTTTAAGGAAAGCGAATATTAGTGTCGATAATTTGACGTTGGGAGTCTTTAGATTTGAGATGCTTTTGATGCTTCATAGGAGATATATCCGGAGTATTAAGGCTTTGGAATTATGAGATGGGAAGTCCTTATGGTTTTGCTTCAGGATTGTTAGAACGACAAAGATTCTAAATGTTTGGATAATTATGAATTAGCTAACAAGGATGGCCCATTTATTGTGGATTCGGATAGTACAATCGGATTGATTAAATTGTCCTGTTAGTATGTCAATGAGATAATAAGGTTGTGGGATATTTAGGTTTTAAGGTTTTAATAGTGACTTGAGGTTATACCAAAATTTTGGGATAATTACTGCGACTATGTTTCCTATGTTGGTTGTAATTTGAGGATTATAGGTTTGCCTTAAATATATCGATATCTTTGGGATTTTTTTGGGTTTATAGCTACTGTGTAACCTATGAATCTGATATAAATCATTGGATAAGAATTGCAAGTTGATTTTAGTCTACAAGTAAATGATCAATCAGCGCAGCGCAGCTAAGCGGATGACCATATGTTTTAAGGTTCAGTTTAAGGTTTAAAGTGAATAGTTATTTTCGAGGCTTAGAATGAATTGAAGTAGAAGTCCATTAGCTCATTCAAGGATTTGAATTAAGTCAAGAAAATAGCCAATAAATTTGAGTTGCCTTTAAATTAGGTAGATTGTCAAGAAATCTCCCAGGCTTCGATGATTAAGGGAATGAGTATGTAATCGAATTAAGCCTTGTGGAAGATTAGGAATTTGTCTTGTGATAAGGCTCTATCCTAAATTTGGATAGGAAACATTAGACATTGAGTATTAGAATAATTCATTTAGTTAAGGCCTTTTAGGGTAAGTCATTTAATCAAGGATGTGATATAGGATTATGAAGAAAGAATTTTGCAAGGATTTTCCCCAATTGTTGAATTTTGAGGTTCGTTAAATTTCAAGGACGAAATTTCTATAAGTAGGAGAGAATTATAACGTACCGATTTCCGAACATCGTATTTACGAATAATTAAATTAATATGATCAAGATTGGGCTTATTTCATGTGGGAAAATTAAGTTTCAGGACCGTGAGACGAAGTGGCGAAGTAAGCTCACCAGGCGCTCGAGACCATTTCTCACGGCTCCGTGGGAAAGAAGAGAGAGAGAGAGTGATGGAGAAGAGAGAGAAGGAGGAAATCAAGCTCTCAGGTTCGATTCCAACTTGGAGCTAGTTAGAGAAGTTGTAGATCGGGTCGAGGCAAGTACAACTATATTCTCCTCTTTCGTTTCTTTACACCTTTGTTCCGTTTTCTTCAGGTATCATCGTTCCGATACCCGATTAAATTTATATTTCGTATTACTCATGATTTGAGCATATATATATACTAATTCCATGTCCGATTTTTTAGTTTTGACCGATTTTTTGTACGTGAAAACCCTAAATAGCACCCAAAATGATTTTACCCGTTTATCTTGAGATTTATGGAGGAATTGGCTTTAGAATATGGATACCCATGCCTTGTATATGTTAATTTATCGATTAAGTGTCCAATTTGGTAATTTTATGTGATTTTGTACACTTGAAAACCCTAACCCGCGCCCCGGCATATTTACCCACGAAATTGAGGGTTTGTGCATGATTTGGTTTTAGAACTTGGAAACCCTAACTTCATGGACATGGATATTTCGATTATTTGGCATTTATGGTCATATATTTTGTATATATTAATTTTACGTGTTCTGAAAATATTATCAGACGTGAATTAAGATAATTATCCACATATACGTTTCGTATGTTATTTTGTATATATTCTGAAAATTATGTTTCATATAATTATGAAGGAATTTGTTGTCCGAAAGCTCTAAAATTATGTCCGGTACTTTGTGATAAGAATTTTTATTTTTTCCATACTCTATGATATTCATGCATATAATTTAAATCATGTGAAGACTTAAACCCATAAGAATATGAAAATTATGTAAGTATACGAAGGGAATGTCATAATTTGATATATTTATGATTTGTTTTCCCGGAGTGAGAACTTTGTGAAAGAAGTTTGATAGACTTTACTTTAAAAAATAAGAATTGTGAAATCTAGACTACGGATTTATATTTCAGATGGTAGTATTCTCTGGCATGCCATGGATATTACAGTAAAAACTCAAGGGTTAGCCTGACCGTGTTTTGTAGCGGGTGATATTCCTGGGCATGCCTTAATATATTATTGTAGGAGATCGTTATCTGCTACAGGTCGCGTGCGGCTAAGGCGCTGTCTACAAGGATTATATGTAGATAGCCCGCCTCTCGGTCTTGAATAGGAGGAGATGGCTTTTGATTATGTAGAAGCAAACACAATTCAAACTACGATCGATTGCTCCTTTAGTCAGTAAGGCCTACTGGTCCTGATCCGTAAAGATAATGAAATTTCTACATGTTTTAGAACCAAATGGAAGAATAAGTAAAACGGGAAAGACGAATGAATTCCAGAAAAATATTTATTCACATTTCATATTTGTGCATCTTCATTATGCTCTTATATCCTTCCTCTACTTTATTTTGAATATATTATTTATTGTCATTAATTATATTGCACTTCCTAAATATTTGACTCACCCTTACTATTTTTTTCTTACCTTCAGATAAGTAAGAACTTATACCCAATAGGGCAAGGTAAAGAATTAGAAGTCAGCTAAGCCCGAAGACTTGGAGGATGATCTTGTAGACTTAGCCTTGTGGATTTGTACCTTATGGAGTCTTCTAAATTATTTTTGATGGTCATGTATATTGATGATGATGATGATGATGATGTATATAGTGTATAATTTTTGCTATGTTTGATGAATGTATATGCTTCCGCAGGTTGTTATGATTAATTTGGATATCTAGTGGTATCTTGTCTGAGCCAACGTCATACCCAGAGTTATAACGTTAGTGCCACATATTTATTGTGGCTTTTAGATCCTATGTTGAGATGTGTTGTGTTGTTGTGACTATATTATGTATGTTGTAAATAATATTTACAGGTTTTTATATTGGGCCGATGACCGTACGACAGCCGGAACTCCGCCAGATTTTTTGTTAGAAATACAGTATGTCACAATTACCACTAAAATGGAAACCAGCTGGATAGGCAAAATGGGTAGATCTATAAAGACTTATATGCACACCAATTTGATAGTCTCAAATGAGATAAGCTGTATCTCGACACAATACAATCGGATGAAGTAACATAAATCCAGTTGCTTTCAGGGTCCTACCTGAGAATGTGAGGCAATTAAGGGTCTAAGGCAATAAAGTTACAGCATTTCTTCCATGAGCATGCCTTTAATTTTGTGATGGAGGCCATAAGAAAGATGATCGGATCAGGGGGAGTGTTCACATGATGGTTTTAATGGTTATACCAGGATTTATCAATTTCTGTCTTTTGGTTTGCGCATGACTCAGATAATGGCTAGATACTAGTCAATTCAGTTACCTGATCGCCATCTATTATGCTTACTTTAGCACAAAACTCGGGCCTTGGAGCATTGGCCTTTTAGCTTCTATATGATGGTTGTTCCATTTTGTGAAAATGGATCACACCCTAGGTGTCCTACTTACTATAATAATTGCACATCCACACACACACACACACACAATATATATATATATATATATATATAAACCCTCAAATGACAAAACAAAAGGAAATATCACTATTGGAATCTCAGATGAAAAATCAAATGAAGCTGTTTGAATTACATTGACAGCACAAAGCGAGATAAAGAAGATATATAATCCTCTCAGGTTTTGAGGGGGAAAAAAATATATATCTACATTTGCACCCTCAGATCCTTTTAGGAAATTGGATTTATAGCCAAAGGAAACTATCAATTGCCAAAAAGAATGCAAATATAATTTTTATTTGCACAATCCGTTGAGTCTCCTTTAGTGGTGTTGAAGATTAAAAATTCCTAATGAAATTGACATAGCAGTGGTTTGCTGTAAACCTAAAGTTTCTACTCGATGTTGCATAAGGCCAAATCTAAAGAGAAATGCAAAAGTTCCAAATGTTCAAATAACACGGTCTAATCTCTGATAAACATAAAAGAATAGGAAGAGGAAAATGTCAAGGTCACAGAAGTGATTTGAATAAGGCCTACCACTGATGACCAGTAAGCATGGAAAGTATGCAGTCTCAATGCTGTAAGGAACCACAAAGCTCTCCGTGAATTCATTTAGTGAATAATTTCAATGAATGTAGAAATTTCCAGGTTGGGAGGGGGATAGAGAGAGAGCACTTTGAATAAGGAATACATACCCACACAGGGAAACCCAGCACAACTGCACCAGCGGCGCCCACTACTACGGCCAAAGCTGTGAAAGCCGCAAAGCTGAGAGCATTAACAGTCATGCCAAGAGCATAAACACACGCTGCAGCTGCTCCTCCAAGCATTGTAGTGGTCACAAGAACATAATCAAACGGTGGTGAGACCTGAATGTACCTCCCGAAGGAATGAAAAACAACCCTGATCTCCAAGCAGATGATAACAACAAACAAAGCAACAGCCCCATTTGTAATGCGGATTCTATGCAGCTGCTTAGGATTCTTGGAAACCCACCAAAGCGCATTCCTAGTAGATGCATATAGTTGAAACAGCAAAGGAATGAAGAAAAGAAGAAATAAATCACAGACCGAGGCGGAAGATGAAAATATCATGGAGTAGTGGGACGCAATGTGAAACAGCAACGGGAAGAATAGCAAATTAAGAGTGTGGAAGCAACTCTCAATGGGGCCCAGAATCAACATATCATCGGGAATTTCTCCGCCATGGTAAGCTCCTCCGTCCTGCTTGAACTTGAAAGATGAAACGCGAGGGATCGAGTAGAGCCAATAGAAGATGCAATTCAAAACCATGAGATAGTAAGCAGCATTTTCCATACCAATAGCAGAGATAGTGGCCCACGTGAAAAGAGTGGCAGAAGCGAAAGGGACACAAGCAAACAGCAGGCGCTCGAGAGCGAGAACAATGGAAGGATTCTCTATTAGAATCCACCTAAACTGAAGAGAAGACCAGACGCCGATCAAAAAATTCGCCTCGGCGCAAAGAAATGCAGCGAGAAAAGCAAGGGGGATGGAGTTGAAGGTGGAGGTGACGGAAGAACCGAAAAATAACGCAATCTGGGCCGCTATGAGAGAGAACCAGACGCAGAAGAACGCACCGGGCTTGAAGTTGAGGGAATCGAGGATGTAAGAGCCCATGAGGCCAAGGGTTAGGGTGGCAACGACGGAAGTACCGCCAAGGTCGATGAGGACAGCGCCGCATGGAACGAGAGAGATGGCGATTCTAGTGTTGTGAATGAAGGTCGACGGAGAGTATCGAGAATTATTCTTCGGAGGATGAGAGGTGCTGCTATTGCTGAGGCTGCTAGTGGACGACTTGAGGCTAAAATTAGGGTTAGGGTTTTGCTCGGGCGAATACCCGCCGTTGTTGAAGGCGCTTGACAACGTAGGAGAATCCATCGAAGATGAGATGTAAGGACGATACGACCGCGGCTGGAGCTCCGGCGGCAGCATCCCTGCCGACAGAGAGAGCGAGGGGAAGCGGGGAAGGAGAGACTAGAGTGAAGGATTGTCGGACTGGTCAGATTCTGTTTTTCGCTTCGGTAATTTAGATCAGATTCTGTTTTGTACATAAGTTATCAATTCAAAAAGTATTTTTGGAATATAAAATGCAAATTGAATAGTTTTGGAGTCTTTTAACATACCTAGAATTTTATTTCCCTTGAAAAAAAAGTAGGATTTTAATTTTTTTATATTAATCGTTAAATTTG
>JAODPA010092042.1:0-23339 GCA_025585075.1 Nepenthes mirabilis | reverse complement strand
AAACAGATAAATTTCAATTCCTACTTTATTTCCTCCAACCAAACGTACCATAAGTATTGTTATGATTCTTCTAGTGAAGAAGTTATCATATTTATTCAATGATTAGGATTAAAAATTAGATAGATAAATTGTGAAAATTAAATCTAACATTTCAAGAACTATTTAATTTTCACAATTCATTTACACAACTTCTAATAACGATCATTAAGTGGACATGAAAGCCTTTTTACTGAAAATACTATAAAAGCTCTCCGTAACACTACCCCAACATTTCCCATTGGAATCTCAGCTTTGCCATTGAGCTACCTTTATAGCTTACATTTTTTCTTTTCATTCTGCTCATTATACTTGCAAATATGAAGGTGCCTCTATCAAGTATCAAAGGGACAGGTCCAGATGGAAGCATTACAAGAGCTGATATTGATGATTACTTTGGTAATGTTTTCTTGCACGAATTGTTCATCATTCTTTCAAAAGTGCAGTTGATTCAGTTAATTAAACTAAAATATGCAATCTACAAGATGCATTAGATCAATAAAAATTCTGACCTTTGCCTTTATGTCCTTTCTGTTCTCACTTAAGTTGAGTTTCAAACAGATGTATTTATACCAGTTTAATCACACATTATTTAATTAAATGGTGTTTGAAAAACACCCTTTAGACACCATTAAATAATATGATATCTCATCTATTTATTTACACTGTCATACTAAAATAGATGGATAAACCGGTGTCACACCACGGGAGGATGTTTCAAGAATGTCTAAAGGGTGTTCCCAAATATTTATCTATCAAATTTTCTCTTCTTTGAATCAGCTTCTTGGGGAAAGGAAGGCCAGGCAACACATGTATCTTGCCTCCTGCGGTGTCGGCAAATTTGGTCCATCTCACCGTTTATCCGTGCTTCCCAGTTGCTGCATGAACAAAGACATTGTATTAGCCTTTTTTTTTTTTAACTTACCATTGCTATTGAAAGCTTAAATCCACTCCTTTTAAATATACCAAACTATTCCAAGAAGTATAAATCCATATATTTCTTGAAAGTATAAAATAAATATTGATCGAAAGTTTTGGGCTATTTTTAATAACAGTTTTGATAAAATTAACAAAAACTCCTCAAATAGATGAATTAAAAATTAAATATGGTTAAATTTTAGTATATAACTCACTTTTAATATGGTCATGAAAAAAAAAAAAAGTTTATATCAGCGATGTTCAATACTAAACAGTATCGGCCAACATGGCAAATACAAATATGGTATGTCTACAAATATTCCATCAGCTGCACACCACTTTCAAAGTCCATTCTTTTTAAGTGACAGGTCGCAGCTTCCTGCTTATTATTGTCAAAACAGACAATTCCTCATTACTACTTGACAGCAGATACCTGTGTTGACAAACTTATGGAGTAAGTGCCAATGGTTGAGTGATCATTATCTAGGGTTGCATTCTCTTGTGAAAATCTCATATATCAGTTCAATTCTATACAAGAGGCTTCTGGTGGGAAACGTTTATCTGTCAATGATCTTGTAATCTAGGTATTACTACTTTTTTTTGGTGGTAGAAAATCTTTTTTTAAGTGCTTAGAGCATCCTCTATCGCTTACCAATATGGACAAGGCATGCTCGAATGAACATACGTGAAACTAGCAGTTGCATAATCTTATAAAAAAAGACAGATCAATATACAAAACTTTCACTATACATAGAGTACAGGAAAAGGCCAGACCAATTTGGATCAATCATGTATGATCTTATCTTATATATATAAGAGACTCTTTCAAGATTCTAACCCTTGGCTATCAGTTTGTGTGACAAATTTACAATTGTGTTAAGGCTCCTAGGTGTTTGAACCTTCAATTTGAGTCTACTTTTTTTGTATTTTCCATGATCTCCATTGAAGCAAAGTGGGAGGCTCATTAATTCAACTGGTCCACGTGTTTTTTGAATAGATCCCTTAGTTGTTTAGGAGTTGTCTGAAAACAGTATATAAGACCAGTAATGCATTTATCTACAACAAAATGATACACAGTCAACAAATCTTAATGAATACAATTGGATTTATGACTACACAAACCGTTGAGTCATTTTGATCCTCAAAAAGATATTAAACATAGTTGTTTGTGATTTGAATGTGACTTTTCTAATAACTTTGTTGGGTCACTTCTAAGATAAATGCAAGTTTTGTTGCAGGCTGCTGCATCGACTCTTCTATACGCCAGTGACTACAGAATTCTTCAGTTTCTATTTTTATTTTTCCAAAGTGGGGCTTTAATCTTATTGTAAACATTCTCTTCTCTCCCTCTCCCTCTCTCTCTCTCTCTCTCTCTATATATATATATCCAGATAAAATAATGTTAATATCAGCATCGCGGTGCAAACTGATAACATCAACGATATGTGCCTGTCATACAGGTAGGCGATGATTTTTGCTCAGCTCTATGATCTCCAAAATAGTTGTTCCAAATCTTATCATTAATTCATAATCCTAAATTTGAAGGATGCTGCAAGAAAGACCTGTCAAAAATCTCTGAAGAGGTTAAAATTTTAGCCCAGAAAGCCAAGGAGAACAGCTTGAAACGCAAGATTGTAAGGTGAAGTTGGACTTTTTGAAGTTATTATCAGCACCTCAAGTTTTATAGAATTTGGATGGAATTTTGTTCATTTTCCCTGCAGGGAGGTACATTTCCTGTGTCAATTTGGGAGGGGACCTCTTGGAATTGAACAGTTCTACACCATCATTAATCTTCCTCAAGCTGCCATTCGGGCAGCTGGGACTGGTAACAGAATATTCTGGATAGTGAAATGGCGTGTTCTTAATTTCACGGTGAAAAAATAAAATAAAGAAAAACGAAATAAATTTTGCGGATGCATTGTTCTTGAGCAGCCGAGAAGAAAGGTAGTTTTACCTGGCTCCAGCCCCGATGAATTTGAGTTTGCTTCTGTGATGTGTAACTTTAAGTTGTGATCAGCGTGTCATTGATGGTAAGCATCAGGCGCAATCCTTATCTGGCAATTGATGCCGAAGAATGATGGCAAAGAACACCAACAATTTCTGTCCGCATAGGTGCCATTGGTGCTGAATGGTTGAAAGCATTCAAAGGCTACACCAAGATTCCACAGTCCATGCTGCTTTAGATTAGCTAGCTGAGTTTGTTTCCCGCCATTTTTTTTTTTATTTCCAGATGCTTCTTTTTTCCTTTGCTTCTTCAATGAAATCAACCGGTTCACCACCATGGCAGGAGATTCTCACCTTGGAGTTTCTAGGGTTTGAAGAATCTCTAACATAAGCAATGGTTTCATCCATCTTTGTACAATTTTTTGTACTAAATACCGGATGAAAGGCAATGATACAAACACAATGAAATTTTGTATTTTCAGCAAGGTTGAAAAAGCTGTTATGCATAAGCACGATCATCTTACTCTATTAAAGCCAGATATATAAAGCTTTCACTATGTACAAGACAGGCAGCAAAATCTAGCAATTTTAGATATATTACATTCAGCCTTACCTTTGATTATATAAGATATTTTTACAACTCAATACTCAGAGATTATTTCAAAAATAATAAAATTCCTTGGCATCTGAAGAAGGGTATTGCGAACCTCTTTCTGTACAATATCATTATCAATCCTCAGATTTCCAATCACTTGCAAATGATCCTCTTTAGTTCAAAGTTCTCTATCAAGAAATCACTGATACAATCAATTTTTCGTTTCTGTATGTATGCTTGAAAGAAGAAATATTAAAGATGCAAAAACTTCAAAGTGTCTTGACAACCTGTGCACTGGTTAGAGAGAGAAAGGTGACGAGATCAGAAGCAAAAGGAGCAGATGCATTTAACTTCCTGCAAAGTTTATGCATAGCATGTTGGCTGATTAAAATTAATTACAGGGTCATTCGTGGTAATGTGCAAGGCGGTGGAATGAACGGAGGGCTTTGCAGTTTCCTCTTCACTGCTAAGATCAACTGAGTAGCATAGGTAAACGATCCTGTTAGAGTCCTCCCAATTGTATACTCACTCATACTCCCAATAGCGAGGATTTCATTTCGACAACTTGAATAGCTATGACAACATATTGAAATGTATTTGATTTATCTTAGAACCTTAATCGTCTAAATTACCATGATGAAATATTTATAGTTAAAAGTATGAGAGAAGATCTAAAATGGGAGGGCTCTTGACAGCTGCATGGACTTGGGGTGGTTGCCCTATTTACAGAACAGTGGGTCAATGCTAGAACCCCATTTGCCAGATTATTGGGCTGACACTAGAATCTCTGATTCTAGCAATTTGCACCCATGAAACCCCAAAAATTGAATCACCAGTAAAGAAAAGTTGGACTGACAACTCGAAAGAAAAGTTGGACTGACAACTCGAAAGAAAAGTTGAATCACCACTAAAGATCCTTGTGCCTATTACTTTTCCATTAGCACCTAGAACCATTGCCTGCTGTAAGAATCATTCAAAAAGATTCAACACTAGCAATGATCAATGGAAGTTTAACAAGAAACCCAGAATTCAGTTTGTCTTTCCCCACCGCTCCAGGATCAAATTCCATCATCTCATGGCAAAAAAAAGTCCTCACCTATTTGAACCTTCCATTACTTCATTTATGAGCATTGGACGTCTACTTAATGACCTTGTATTTTCCATGAACCAATATTAATGACCATAACTGATGATCATGACTTACCATTTTCATCTATAATTCCCCACAGGTTCTTTTTGCACATGTATGTTCAATTCTTCTGACAAAGGTTATCTACTATATCATCAGTCTCTGTTTTAGTTAGCAGCAATTGCAGCTCGCAAAACCCAACGCCTCATTATCCACAAGAACAAAAATCCTTGCATCGACATACATAACAAACTTTATGAAGCTTCCACATATGCAAAATAATCCATCTAATTTCTGAGATTGGGCAACTCTTTCTCTGTTATTAACATATTTCCCTAACTGCTGAACTTAATATCAAATTGAAATATATACCATGTACCCATGAGAAATCCTGTGGTGTCAAATCTGCCTAAATCACACTTGCTTCTCATCTACAACATGCACCATTTTCAGTGTCAATCTATATTTTCTTTTCACTCAAGACAATATTAGATATAGAACTCCTAAATCAGAAGTTAGAGTACAACTAAAAAATTGTAAAGATACTATAGCAGGAAATAGAGTGAATTTCCCAGAAAACAAGCTATTTCATGCAATGGTGAACCTTAATTTAAAAGAGAAGATATCATATAATGATACAACAGATCTCATATAATGATAATCTCATGCCTAGTTATTCAATCATCTAACTCTTTACACATTATATGGAACAACAAAACAGATATAAGCATGAATCGCTCAAGCATAACAATAAACTTTTAAGAACAATCATATAATTTAGTCATACTGTCAAATTCATGAGAGAACATTTTCCCATTTCTCTCCATAGATCAAAATTACGGTCTTGAGATTCAAAAAATAATAATAGTATTCTCATCGAATCAAACCGGCACGTATCTCTTTGCCGCCTGCTTTACCGCCACCACCAACCCAGCCGTCAATCCTCCGATCGCCCCAGCCACCGCCGCCGACCTAGGCCCTGACGCCGCCTTGTACAAGGCTCCGGTCCCCAACCCTGCCACCACGCTGTTGATCACGTCGTCGGTGTCTCTTATAGCCACAATACCGCTCTCCAGCCCAGCATACATGAGCCCAACTACACCCGCCCGGTTGCCAAACTTCCGGCCGGCGTGGCCTGACGCGTTTAGGATTCGATTGATCCGGAGCTTCATAGTGTCGCTGGATTCAAAAGCCTTGACGCCGTCGACGAGGCCTCTTCCAGCGCCGAAAACAGCGCCCCCGAGGTACCCACAGCCGGTATAGAAGGTGAGGTTCTCTCCCCACGAGCGACGCTGGCGGAGGGACTCCTCTTGGAACAGATACTCGGGTCGGGTCGGAAGGTGGTATAGGGTTTGATACGGGATTTGGAGATCTTGGTAGGGGCTGTAAAGACGATGGCTTTGGTTTTCGTCGTTTTCGTTTCTGTCAGGAGGTTGAATAAAGGCCATGGACTCAGGGTTAGGGTTAAATATTCGACTTCTGTTGTAGAAGAGAGAGAGAGAGAGAGAGAGAGAGAGAGAGAGAGGCTTTTTCAGAGAGGAAGAGTGGAGGAAGAAGGTAGGGCTTCGTTTCTACCCTCCTGTTAAGAAGAGGCGGGGAAGGGCAAGAAGAACCACCATATGCGCCGACCTAGTTCAGTATAAGAGACACCCTCTAACCGCGACTCACACAAAACTCGGATCCGGGACGAGTCCACTCATCAAACTCGGATCTCTTACATTAGGAGCCAGAATAAACTTTTACGGCACTAATCTTACGTTTGCAAGCTGGTCTACTTTTTCATTGTCTGCCCAAGAGATGTAAACTATTTCTAATTTGTCAAAGTTTTGTGCCTTACTTTTCACCTTTTTCAGGTAGTTCTTAAGCAAAGGACTGGCTACGTTAAAACTTTCTTGAACTTAGTTCATGATCAGTTTGGAGTTACTGTATACAATCACGTGTTTCGCTAAACACTCTCTGGCCAGCCTGAATCTAACCAACAAGGTCTCATTCTCTACAACGTTATTAGTCACTAGAAATCCAAACCTTAAGGAATAATTGATTTCTTTTCCATCAGGAGTCTTCATAACTATTCCGACTCCACTTCCAGACTGCGTTGATAACCCGTCAATGTGCAAAGTCCAACTAGGAAGGTCAACTGTCTAGTAGATGTCTTCATTTTCAATAAAGGTGGTCAAAATTGGGGTCATGGTTTCAATAATGAAGTCTGCCAATGCCTGACTCTTGATCGCCGGCCTTGGCCTAAACTCAATGTGAAACTCACATAATTCTATTGCCTACTTTATTAATCTTTCAGACATACCAGGCCTTTGTAACACAGTTTTTAAAGGCTGGTCAATGAGGACGATTATCTTATAAGCTTGAAAATAAGGATGCAATTTTCAGGCTGAATGAACAAGTGCTAAAGCCATTTTCTCTGCATACGAGTAATGAGTCTTAGCGTTCACTAACATCTTACTGATATAGTACAACGGCCGTTGCACATCTAATTGTTCTTAGATCAACATTGAACTTAATGTCGTCTTCGAAACGACTAGGTATATATATAAATCTTCAACCTACTTTGGTGAAGTCAACAGAGGAGGACTAGACAAATAGTCCTTCAACTCTTAGAAAGTAGTCTGGCAGTCAGCTGTCTAGATGAAACCATTTGCTTTCGTACCCCTTAAAGCATTAATGAATGGGAGATATTTTTTGGCCGACTTGGCCGAGAACCGGGATAGAGTTGCAAGCCTCCCAATTAATTTCTGGACATCCTTTACCATCGCTGATGGTGCTATATCTATTATGGCCTTTATTTTTCCTGAATTGGCTTCATTCCCACGTTGTGAGACTATAAAGTCTAAAAACTTTTCGGAGATTACTCCAAAAACATACTTAGTTGGGTTCAACTTCATCTAATATTTTTGGAATACCTCGAAGGCTTCGTTCAAATCTTGGATGTGGTCATATGTTGTCTTGCTTTTCACAAGTATGTCATCCACGTAGACTTTCATATGTTGACCGATTTGGGCCTCAGACATTTTGTTTACAAGCATCTGATAAGTGGCTCATACATTCTTAAAACCAAAAGGTATAACCTTGTAACAATATGTGCTTTGGTCGTTCATAAAGGAGGTATGCTCCTCATCTTCTTAGCACATCTTAATTTGATTGTATCCAGAATAAGCGTCCATAAAACTAAGCAGTTCGTACTTGGCTGTGAAATCCACCAATGTATCTATCCTGGGTAGCGGGTAACAGTCCTTAGGACACGCCTTATTCAAATTGGTGAAATTCACGCATATTCTCCATTTTCTATTACTTTTCTTCACGAGCACTACGTTGAAGAGCCAATCAGAATACTGGATTTCTCTTATAAATTCGGCATTGATCAACTTTTTCACTTCCTCACGGATTGTAATAAGTTTTTTTATGTAGTGATTTCTTCGTTTCTACCTAACCGGCTTGTGATTGGGATCAAGTCCAAACTTATGGACCATCAAATCTGTCGGGATTCCAAGCATGTTATCGGGAGACCACGCGAAACATCCACATTTTGTTTGAGGAAGGAGATAAGTTGATCTCACAGCTGTTCAGAGAGAGAGCTCCCAACTTGCACATACTTCTCCGGATCATTTAGGCCAAGAAGAATATGCTCAGTTGTTTCATTGGATTGGGCCTGTTGTAATGTCAATTAATCTCGGTAGTCCAAGTCTCCAACTGACAATTCTAGAGCTGCTTGAGTAACTTGCGTTAAGTAGCAATAATGGCCAATGATTTGGTCACCCAAGACTTCACCAACACGTGAAGGCGTTGGAAATTTTATTTTCAAGTGTAAGATTGACGTTATTGCCCCAAAGGCTGTTAGCCATGCCAACCTAAGATGACGTTATAAACTGAAAGCAGATCTACAACCAGAAAGGTATGCACAAGGGTTACTGTTCTGGGATACGTTTCCAACGTAACTTTCAGTTGTATTATTCCTTGAATGGACAATGGTTTGTTGTCCAATCTATGAAGGGGTCCATTCATAGGTTTAAGTTGACTTTTCTTTAAACCCAATTTAAAGAAGGCATCCATGTAAAGTAAATGTTACTGCTTTCATTATCAATAAAGACTCATTTCAATTGATAATCAACTTCACCCTCTAAAATTAGTGCGGTTACTACAAGGAGGTCAGAATGGGGAACTTGTATATTTGACATATCATTTTCATCAAAACATATTACATCATTTCTATCCCGTACCCTTTGCCTTTTGTTTCCTTCAGCAACTTCTACTCGATCTGGAGAGTGCTTCTTCTGCAATATGATTGATATCATATCAATCACTCCTGCTGCAACTCTATTTCTTGGGTGTTGCTGCTGGTCTTACTTTTCTCCTCCTTCTTTTCTACTAATTTGTCATGAATTCTTCACAAAATTCTTGAGGTACCCCTTTTTTACGAGCTCCTCAATTTCTTTCTACAAGGTTCTGCATTTCTCTGTACTATGTCCTGGAGATCGATAGTAATCACAGTATTTCAATTGATTACCTCCCTCTGGGTTCTTGACTGGTTTGGGCCATTTTAGAAATTTCTCTCATTGTATCTCCATAAGAATGTTTACTTTAGAGTCATTCAGTGGGGTCAAGTTTAAGGGTTTGTATTCCTTTCGAGCCTTCGGGTCAAACTTGGATTGCTTCTTTGGATTTCGCAAGTTAACACAGTCTCCGCTCTTTTTCTTTCCATCTGGTCTATGCTGCGAGCAATTGTCTCGTTTTGGCTCGAGTGATGACCTCCACCTCAGAAAACGTCTTGGGATCTTTGTGAGCCAGATGTTTGAAAAACTCGCCAAACTCTAAAGTATTCATAAACGTATTCGATTTAACCTCATTAGTAAGCCGGAGAATCCGTTGGGCTTCCGCAATGAATCTTCCCAAAAAGCTTTTTAAACTTTCCCTTAGCTCTTGCTTGATACGAGTCAAGTGCCGAGGTTGTTTTTCAATCCTCCTACTGGAGGCAAATTATAACAGAAAATAATCTGCCAACTCCTCAAATGACCGAATCGAATTTGCTGGCAAATGATGAAACCAAATTCGAGCATCTCCCTTTAGTGTCAAGGAAAATTACAGATATATACTCATTTCATCTAGACCTTGAAAGCTCAAGTGCGTACGGAAGTTGTCCAAATAATCCATTGGATCACTACTTTCATCGTAGACGTCCAATGTCGGCATTTTGAATTTATGCGGTAGTGGACAAGTTCTAATCTCCATTATAAAAGGAGATCTTCTCAAATCTACATAGTGCATATCTGCACTATCACCGAGCATGCGTTGCCAGACTTTCTCCAATCTGTCAGCTGCATGGGGGGCAGCGGTAGCGGTTGATCTTTTCTCGTTGAGGTAATTCCTCAACTCCGGATGGTTTGGCCGGCTAGAGTGACGACTTTCTTCAGCAGGTTGCATGTTGCAGGAGCCCCCATCATAATCAGGAGGTCTCCGATTGTTCCTCGAGCAACGAGGATTTTGCCGCTCAGGGCTTTCGTACTCAAGTCTCGGGCGTAATTGACCTTCTAATAGCGAACGGCCTCCATCTCCATTGTTGGAAAGCTCCCTTCCCTGGTCAACAGGCTGCTATGCATTTCTCACCAGGCGTCTCCTCCTCTGGCTCCTTTTTGAGGCAGGAGTGCTTGCTGTTGAAATTAGGATTGCTTGTTTTTGTTGTCCCAATTGGGCACAAAGGGTTTGGAACGCCTCCGTCATATTCGCCATTCGATTGTTCATGGCTTCCATCAAGATCATCTGCCGATCTTCCCCACGACTACCTGCTGGAGGGTCATTGCTAGGGAAAGTTGCGTCTCCAGATGCATTCATGTGACTTCTAGTATTCACCATAATTAGATGGGTGTGGTGGTAAGCTAGCTTTTTGCTCAAGCTTCACATAGACGGTACCAATGATGTGTACCAGGAATTTGGATTCGTAACGGGTCTCGATCACGCCATCTTTGTAAGTAAGATCTCCACTCCGTCTTTGATAATCCAAGATTTGCGCATCACAACTAAACCAAGAATCATAATACAATAGGGCTTGCTCCCCGAAATATACTCCGACGCTCAAGTCAGTTCTCATCCAAAAATAGAGAAAAAAATTTTTAAAAGAGAAAGTAAGAGTGAATTCTTTTTGTTCTAAGTATTTTTAGTTTAGTTTTTGTCCATACAATAGTCCAAGTAGTGGGATCCGCACTTGAGTGGTCTGGTTCCTCCTTTTTCGGTTTGTCCTTCATCTTGGGCGTTCTTTCCTTTTATATGATGCACAAACGGTTTAGTTTTTATCTGTCTGTTTTTTCATGACTTGTGATGTCATGTTGGATAGAATTAGCTGAAGTCATTAAGACTTCTAGAGTCCAACTGAAGTAGTTAAGACCTCCGGAGTTAAACTGAGTGGTTATGGTCTCCGGACGTGGGATTTTGCGCATGACCCAACAGTTCAATAAATGGGATTTTGTTGGGCATGTGTTCTTGGGCCTCAATGCTATCCAACCCATTTTGCATCATGGCCTTACTGGCCTTTCTTCATGTAGGCCCATTAATAGCTGTATCCATTATTANAAAATAAAAAATTTTATATATGGTTTTACTTTTATTATTTTCACAGTACTAATATATATATATTAACGGTTAAGTCTAATATTAAAAAAAATTAATAAGTACAATGATTTAGAGAATATTATATAATAATTAAATTTCAATAGTTGGATTTTTTCAATCTGATGGCCCAATGAGAGAAGGAGGATGCTTGGACTGAGATTAACAGTGAAACCGGTTATTTCAGTTGTTTCGTTTGATCGCAGCAGCGGGTCACTTTAACTCTATAGGGCTGCTAGAGTCCTCGTAGAGAGAAGACTTCCACACCCACCCAACGATTACGATTAAAAATTAAATGAATGGCTGCTAAATATTTAATAGCTATTTATATTAACCATTTATCTACTTAATTTTTAATCATAATCTTTAAATACGACTCACAAGCATGAGTTTAGTCGGATTATATATTTGATTTTTGTAGTTTTGTGTCTCAAGTCCAACATGTTTAGCGGAGAGAAGGATAATATGATCAATCATCGAGTGATGCACCCACAAACCAAAATATCGCCCTTTGTTAGATACTATAGCATTTATGTAAAGTCAGTTGGTAGCATACCAAAGAATTAACGTCAGAAAATTAAGCTCATAGCAAACATTAGATATAGTCAAGAGGCAACTAAATTGTTTAATTTTGAATCACTTTCTTATAAGTTATATATTTATTAAAAGTATAGCCTTTACTTTTGGAGCTAGCAGAAATTTTCATGCGAAATTCGCACGATGTTTTGTTTGAATGAGAGCCTAAGAAGAAAAACTTTAAGCCAGTTCGCATGAGTTTCGTTTAAGTAAAATTTGGTGCGGGTAAGATGTGCATGATAGGCACCCGATGTTCGCACCTATGTGGAAAGTAGTGCCATCTATGCCTGATGCATACATAAAGAGCGCATGTGTGCCTAATACTACCATAAAAGGCCATATTATAACTTCAGTATAGATTTTATAACATTTTTAACATAAAAAGCACCACACGAAGAAAAAGAATAGAGAAAAGAGAAGAAAGAGATTATTACAACATTTGATTGAGATCGAATTCAAGCTTCATTCTTCACCAAGTTTGTACATATTGCTCTATCCTTACCCATATGATATATTATCAATTAGTTACTTGCATATTGCCAGGCGCATTGATGTTGACTTTAATTAGTTATTCACACGTATTATTATGAAAGGCTATTAGAGGAGATTATTTTTAACCAAACATTTTATAATAGTGGGTATTATTTAATGGTTGTCCCACAATTTCTTCATTGGTTAAGAACGAATTCTCACACTAAATCTATCATACAGCCTGTATGCTTGATCGTTTATTTTCGGCCCTACCGATCACGATTTTGTATTTTTGAGCAAAAAGTCAGAGTTTTAATGACAAATTAATATACTGGACTATAATATCATTCATTCAGTTAAACTATTGTTTCAAATCTTCTTTGTAGTTTCAGTTAGATCATCGGTATTTCACAGAACCAAACAAAAAGAATCATCAACGCAGAGTGGAATGATGAGGGCACCTAAATTTTGAGCCTTGACACAAGTATTTGTCCACTAGGGCTCCTACCAAGCTCTTGAATCATGGCCAGAGTTTTAGTTTGAAAGCTCTGGAGCTTGGCAGAGCCATATATAATCTAGCCATGAGTTTCTAAACAAAGCCACCTGGATTCAGCTTCATCATCAGAATCCACTTGATGGCAATGGCAATGGCAATGGCAATGGCAATGGTAATGACATTTATAACCACCATCCATCACTAATCCCACTTCCATTTCATTGCAATTTAAATGGGCAGGGTGTCACTATTTGCTTGCAGAGTAACTGATGCAGTGAAAGAGTGGTTCTCTTTTCCCAAATCCAACTGATATTAGGGACAAAATCTTGACTAAGCCGGTCATTCTCCAAATGGGAGGAAGTTGCCAAGCCTTACTTTAGGTGACAATCCTACCTCTGTGGAGCCTTAACCATTAGCTGGGAGCTTGCACTTGTAAAAAAAATTGAAGCGCAAGAATCCTACCTCTGTTGATTATGCGTTTGTCAAAACAAAAATTACACAAGTCTTCGATGTTGATTATGTGTTTGTCAAAACCACTTATTGATCAATTATACTATGTGTTCAGATGTATAAATTCTTAGTCACAAAAAAAAAAAAAATCCCCCTGCTTTACCATTAAGCATTGATAAAAGAAGTCTACTAGTGCCTAAGACTTCGCATTACGCTCTATTGAAGATAAGTTTTTTCGGTGATTTACATTGATAATCTTCAGTTCATAATAAAACAGCATTACTGTTATACCAAGACTTACCAGCAAGCAGTGATAATCAAAACAAAATCCCCAATGTGAACAAATACAAACTAAACTAATCGTGTATCCAAATCATAATCTGTAAGCCTCAGAAGAGAGTACTCAATGTAAACAATTCATCAGGTTCCTCACAAAAACAGAACAAAGCAATAAAAAGAGCATCTGGGTTCACCCAGTGAGGAATATTTACCCTGATGTTGGCAGCTTTGATAGCACAACGGGCAAGTTTTGATTCAGCGTGATGCTGAGGAGCTGAAGAGAGCTCTGCTGATTATACCAGTAGCCTCGATATAACGATCCATACACCTTGATATGCAACTAGCCTCGCTTCCGCTTAGGCTCGTGCCTGGCTTTGTGATGCACTTCTCGAAGCACTTCCCCCTTACAGTCTGCCATATAGAACAAACCAACACAATCATGCCGATGAAATAATTGGCTACTTGAGTTCTTATAAAGAGACACAAATTGTAAGCAAATTATATCCAGATGAAAACAAAGAATCAACGTGAATGGATTTGTGAGCACATCTCAATTGGGTTCCCTTTTTAACAAAAAAAAGTTTTTTTCTGTGCATATTGTGAGCAGGGTGGATCGTCGGAGACACAATTTTGAGAAACAAAGGATTTGGTAATACAAAGGAACGAGAAATGGAAATTGATGGGATTATAGATGTCATGGAAGATGCATACATTGAGCCTGAATTTATAATGTGTGACATGAGATGTGCCAAGAAGAAATCAAATTTATTCAGA
Organism: Nepenthes mirabilis; assembly: GCA_025585075.1. Lineage (NCBI taxonomy): Eukaryota > Viridiplantae > Streptophyta > Magnoliopsida > Caryophyllales > Nepenthaceae > Nepenthes > Nepenthes mirabilis. The sequence continues at coordinate 9,062 of JAODPA010092042.1, read as the reverse complement.
TTGACTTAGCATCTGCTTTGCATTTGGTCATAACGGCCAATGTTTGTTTGAACAAACCTTTATAAATATTGTAATTTAGCAATACAGAAACTAAGTTTTCTTCTGTTGACTGAGAATTAAGTGGCATCATTAAAAATATTGTTAATGAATTGAAGAATCGACCCGATTATATGTGTGACGCTTCCTTTCTTTCAGGTGTTCTTACTCTGTAGTCCGATTCCTTCACATTTTGCCCTCTTTAGCCAGTATCAAATTGGTATCAAATCCTAGGATGGAAATGGCAAGTACAGGAGAGGATGTAAGAATCACCCTTAACCACAAACATGCAAGCGTAACATCAGGAGAGTGGAAATTTTGGAATTGAGGAGACAAGTCTGACAGTTGTAGCAGCGCCTAGATCAATTTGAAGCTCTTGGACAGAAAAGGTGTGTTGTGGTATTCCAACTATAAGATCTCCAGCAGAAGGTGGAAAATGACGTGACCCTTTTCACCAGGAACACAGCTCTATGCCAGATAAAGAGGAACCCATTGAACATCCTGCTCGAGTAAGTGCTCATAACAAGATTCTTACAACATCAAGCAAGTTCACGAAGAACTTAATTTGAGTTCATCTCCCAAATTTGATGTGGATTTTAATGATGCATGGGAAGAGGAGCATCCTAAGCCGTGAAAAAGACGTCATTTAAGTCACATACTTTAGTTCCCATGATCATTAAGTGAGAATCAAAGGAATGTGAAAGGAAAAGAGATGTCGTTGTCAACACTTGAAGCCGAAAAGATGCAGGGAGAAATAGGGGACTTTCAATTTTAGGAGGTGGAACAGGAAATGCACCCCAAATTACAGCAAAGAATAGTAAAATAGACATATATATACAAGGAAAAGGCTGATAAACATGGCTGAGCTATTAAATTCTATGAAGGAAAATTGGTCTAGATTCATTTACACACGTATCAATTTTTATTCCAGGAAGAATGCTAAACTTTGACTAATATCTGATGGCACATTTAAAATCCTTTGGCAAATCTGACCAAAGGCTTTATCTCCTTGATCGATTAGAGAGTATCCACAACATTTAACATTGCTGACTTATTGCTCTACCATAGGTAAAATTCCAAATCAAAATTGCGACGTGTTTCTTTCAAGTAGGGAAGTTTGATCCAGCGGATTGCCAAAACAGAATTCCCGAAACAGAGGAAGGATTTGGATATAAAAAGCAAGGAAAAATGAAAATCGATGGAAGCTTAATTGTCGCGCCAATTGGATATGTTGAACCTCAACTTATGGCGAGTGGGAAGCAATGGACCATGGAGAATTCAGATTGATTTCAGCATGTGCATTACATTTGGTCAGAACAGCTCATGTCTCCAGTAATGTTTGAACAAATCTAAACTAAGTTTTTTTCTGTTGATTAAGAATTAAGTGCATCATCAACCAATTCATTTATTGAATTGAATAAGCAAACCGAATTTTCGTTATGTTCAAGGCTTCTTTTCTTTCCATCTGCATTTTCTTACTCTGTTTTCTGATTCCTTCTCATTTTCTCCTATTTAGCCAGTATCACATTGCCAGTCATTGAAGCATATTTACCTCAAAAAAAGTGATGACCAACATTAACAGGGATGTCTAGGCCACGTTTGGAGTCCTGTAGTGACTTGAGCCTTGCCTGACATTACTATTGAAATGGCCTTTAAAATAGACTATAAATTGTACCTTCCGTAAAAAGCTTCTTCAAAAAGGCTATGAAAGATGGCCGACATAAGATTCTTTCCAAAGCAGATAATGCAGAAAACCCAATACACTAGACTATGCTTTTTCATGAAATTAGCAAACTATCAAATCAAATCATCCCATTGGCATGCTCCAATCATTTCACTACCTGAACTGCAATCTGCACTTTAAAAAAGAAAATCACAAACCAAGACCTCAAAGTTTCAGGCCACAGAAGGATACCAAAGCAGATAAAAACCGTCAGTATCATCCAATTTCGGAATTCTTTTGTGCACTGCTCTTAGCAGTGAGATTTACCAACTGGCAATTGCCGGCCCAACACCATGTCATGAAAAGCTTATTGACCATCTAATTACTTCCATCCGCTCTTTACGCACTACTTACAAAAGTGTCACGGCTTCTACCACAACCACTATAGAATTTTGTAACTGGATCCTTTTGCAAATGATCAAGGAGATAGTTGTGATCAATTGAGAGAAATCAAGGTGAGGGAAATACCAATTAAAACACAATACCCAGCTGTAGAACTTTGGTATCAGCATGAAGCCCAAATTGATATGCAATGAGTCGAGGAGGACATGTGAAAGGAAAGAAATTTTCTTGTGTTGGTGCTTTTTGAGGTACTTGAGAACTTTGTATGCAGCTAGTAAATGAGGTGGCCTGGGCGTTTTCATAAATTGGCTCAATAAAGCGCCTCACAAGGAAATATCTGGCATTGTGATAGTCTATGAAGCATGGACACCAACACGGGATACGAACACAATACAACACTAACACGCCAACACGCTATATTTTATAAATCAAGAATACGACACGTTGGAAATATATAAACTAAAATAATAGTTTATATTTTTTTTAATTGATGAACATTTTTATTTCATAACAAATGTAAAATAAAAATATATATTTCCCGAATCTTATACAAAAAAAAAATTATAGAAAGAAAAGGTATATTCATTTAAGGACAACAATATTGATACAACTTTCAAAAAAAACAAACGTAAAACATCAATGACACTCAATTGCAAAAAGTATATTATTTTTAAGATTCCATGACTACATTTTCTTCATTGCCTCCATTTTCATCACCATCATCGGTAAAAACAACACACTCTAACTCTGACTCATCCAATGAGAGATGTATAATTTCTAATTTTCCAACATCGAGTGAGTCAAAGACATCTCCACAAATATCCCACATCTTATTTTCTCCTTACGAGTATCGTGAATATCTCCTTAAAACTAGGCGAAAATTGCTATGAATAAAAACTAAATCTTTAGCACATTTTGTAATCATTTTATTCGTTCTCAATGAATAGACAAAAGAGTAAGCACTCCAATTTCTCTTATAACATGATAACGACAATGGTTGTACAAGTAGTTTTAAAGCAAAAGATTGAAGTAAAAGCGCACTTGGACCATAAATAACCCATTAATTTTTTGAATCTATACTATAGTGATCACTAATAAAATCAATATCCGTAAATTGATTTGCCATTGACGAAAAATTAGCAAATTTTATGTTGACTTTAACTCGATCTTTCAAATTAGGAAATTACATTTTCATACATTTCATCCTTCATTGAGAAATTTCCAAGTCATTATGTGGAGGAACTCTATTTGGTCGTTCACTAAGTCATAAATCGCTATAGTACCTTACAAATTTAATAATAAAAAAATAAACTGTTAGGTTAAATTCAATTTTGTTTAATGAATATATAATTAGATAATACAAAAGTAATAAATTGTGATAGTTAAATTATCTTAAATTTAGAGAATGGGTCATACAATGAAGTGGGGTATTAGTCTTACTTTATTGATCGATAAGAATGTTATACACCACATCATAGAATATGGATAATTCTTCCATCCACTTTTTTTTTATGCTTATACATTGCAATCTTCACTTTTTTTAATCACGGTATCCCACATATCATACACTAAATGAAGACAAAGTTTGTCCATGTCATAAGCTTTAAGCATATCATATATAGGAGTGATAAATAAAAGTATATAATCAATCTTATCCCACCAAATGTCATATAAGAGTAACTCCTTCACATGTTTAGCTTTCTCCACATCATCTTCTTCAAATGTTCCCCATTCTTCACTAATAATCAAAGTTTTGAAGTACCACCTTAATGAGTTTAAATCTCTTCAACATAACAATAATCGAGGCAAAACAAGTAGTTGCCACCAAAAGCAATTTCAAAGGAACATAATCATTAAATATAGATAATTACATAGAGTGATTCATAATAAAATTCTTGATAAACAAACAATCATTGAAAATTTGTATGATCTAAGAACACTGATAAAATGACACTTGATTGTTCTCCATATTCTTTGCAGGACAAATATTTTGCAATGTGAGATTAAGTGTATGAACTACACATAGAGTCCAAGAGATGTGAGGATAAAGTTGGTGAATTAATACCCCGACACCTGCATAATTCTTTGCATTATTGGTTATAACTTGAACAGCATTGTCGAGACCTATCAATGACTTGAACTAAGTATTTATCCTTAGTTTTTTTCAAACAATCAACCACCTTCTGTCATAGGTGATAGTAATAGAGTAATCTGCCTATTAACCTTCGCTATTCATCTGAATCACATAGATAGGCCCATCCTCCATTGAAAGCTTGATATTTTGATCCACATGAGCCTCGGATGGTTTACAACCAGGTTGGCTCCAAGTCTAAAAGGATGTCCACTGAATATTTTCTTTAACATGTGTACGCCATGAGAACTCCTTACTACATCCCAAGAAAATATTTTGGCAAACTAAGGTCGTTGATGTTGAACTTGGAGTTTCAGAATACTTTGAGAGCAACAAATTGATGTGTTGTCATTGGATGCAACCATAATATCATCAACATAAACTAATGAGCTATGTAAGAGTTGATTGATCCTTTAGTAGACATGCTACATTGCTTTGGATTGGACAAATCCAAATTCAAGAAGTGAAGAATAAAACTTGGCATACCATTGTCTACAAGCTTATTTGAATCCATAAAGGCTTTTCTTCAATCCATAAACCTTCTCGGGATCTGAAATCTTGTATCCTGGAGGGATCTTTGTGCTTACTTCATCATCTAAATCTCCATAAAGAAAGGTATTATTGACATCTAGTTCAAAAAGATCCCATCTTTGATTGCAGCCACTACCAGGAGTTTTTGACCGTAACTAATTCTGCAACATGAGAGAAATTATACATTCCTTCCTGTTATTTATTTCCTTCGGCCACCAAATGTGCTTTGTATTTTTCAGTAATACCATTTCAATTCCTTGTGATTTTACAGACCCATTTTAATCAATGCATGAGGACAGGACAGGATCCTTACAGATAGAAGTCAAAGAGAGGAAACATAACAGTAACTTAATGATAGAAAAACAGAAGCTAGAACTACAGCAGTATCAGTCTCAGAAGGTAGCTCAGCAAACAGGAGAACTTCAATTGATATAACAGATTTTGTTTCTGCTCTGTTGTTGGCTGTTTTGTTACTAAGATGTTCTGTTTATGATTGACCTCATATGTACAATCATCTAGATTGTCGATCCAAACACATAATCAATTTGTTGCAATGTAGCAGCATTAATGTAACAGTAGCCAGGTGAACTGAACTTGACTTCTCATATCTGATTTTGGAAGTAAATGGTTAGCTGCTGTTAGTTAACCGGATAAACTGACTGGCCTCATCTTTGATAACCATTATCAGATCAATGGGAAGTGCCATCCCAGCGGCTCTCCACAGAACCTCCACAAAATAAACCAAGCCAATGCGAGAACCTCCAGGAACAAAATGAAGGCACAACCAACCCAAATTCAAGAAAAAGGACCAAAATTTTGATTAGACCTAACCACCAACTGCAGTTTCCAAAAAAATTATGGGCATTCACCAACCTTCAAATCCCTCTCCAAGCATCTACAACTTTACTAGGCCGCAGGGAAAAAACCCAGATTCATCAATATATCTTTTCTAACTTCTCTTTTAGGCATAGAAGTTTGCACATCAGACTTCAGGTTGAAGGATCTGGCGAACCTGGAGGATTTGGAGTCAAACTGAAGTGATTAAGAACGTGAAGAATGATTTTGCAAAGGAAAGAAAATCCCATGGAGAGACTAAAAAACAAGATAAGAGAGATGTACGTGACCCACAATTGTTGGTTTTTTTGGAATCCCACTCACAAAAATAAAAATATAACTATAACACAATAATTTCTATGGAGAAAACCTCCCTAAGATGGGAAGAAAAACCCACAGGATGAAAGACTACTGAAAAATCCACTACAAAACTTTAACAACTTATAATTTTTAGAGAAGAGAAAAGATTGTAAAAACCCATACTCACCCAAAAGATATTGTAACACTTTTCTCTCAAAAACATAACACTAGTCATTCTATAATACAAACAAGCTTTTAGAATAAATACAAATTTAAACAAGAGATTCTATTTATAAAGTTCTAACCCCTTACATTTCTTTTACTCAAATAATATAGAACTTTTTCCACAAAATAAATTTTTCTCATTTGTGAGATTTAAGAAGTAACCCAACGAATTCTGCCTCCAACTCAAATCTCCAAGGACTTCAACATTCAACATTATCCAAGAACTTTATATGCTTCACAATCTTCTTCTTTTTCTAATGCTGAGAGGATAGAACATCTTTGTCTCTCACCAATGACATTCCATCTAATACATAAATATTCTTTTCATTCCTTTTGTCTTGCCAAATCAATTTGTCATGCATGTACACCTTGCAAAAATCTCCACTACCATGATATGTATACCATCTTGATGCAAGCTCACCCGAAGAGATAACAATGTTACTACAACTAAGCCCATCTGTCACATGATGGAGAGTTTCAATGACACCATTGTTAAGCTTGAAGTGAACACTCCTAAATCCTTCGATCTTCACATACTCTTTATTTCCTAATGTGATGTGGCCAAAATCTCTATCATCTTTCAATCTGACAAAACAATTTTTGTCAATACAAATATGCATGGAAGCAACACAATCTAAAACCCAGCTGCTTTTACATTTAGAGATATCATATTCATATATGTCTCCAACAATGAGTAAATCGTCATCATTATGCGAGATTGCACGAGTGTCAGCATCTTCTTCCTTCAGATTGAATTTCTATTGAAATTTTTTAAAACTTGCTATATCCTTTCTCAATTTTTTGCACCTTGATTGACCCTTCTCTCCATAGTAGTAGCACTTCTTCTCATTGTAATCTCTAGCATTTGATTTTGATCTCTCTTTTGAACCACCACCGCCGTTTTCAAGAACCCTCCCTCTACTAGAGCCCTCCATAGTAAGAATATTCCTTCCAATGAAAGAGCTCTCAACTCCCATCAACCTTTCATTCTCACACAATAGAGTATTCACATCATTCAACTTTGAAGTAGATTTACTGAACAATAATGTTTAAACGAAAGGTCTATAAGACTTTGGTAATGAATTCATAGTAGCAATTCCCTTTCTTTTTATTTCAACTCATCATTAAATATTTAACATTTGAGAGAATTGCTTATTAAACTCATTTGGGTGGTCGTAGAGATTTGTAAATTTTTTCATTTTTAGAGAATACAGATCCATCTTTAGATACAATCCGCTGGCCATTGACTTCAACGCATAAATGCTCTCCAACTTAGTTCACAAATTTTGCATCATAGTTTCTTACAAAACACTGTTTTTGACATCTGAAGCAAGTGCCAACCTAATTATATTTATTGCTTTTCTCTAAATCACTTGCCAATCTTCCTCTCTCATTCTTTCGAATTTTTCACTATCTAATGCCTAATCAAGGCCATAGTGTACCAAAAAGTCTTGAATTGCACACTGTCATAAAGTAAAATTGTTCTTTCCATCAAATAAAGAAATTTCAAATTTAGACATACCTCTTAATATAGTAGTCACCCCTATATGCACCAAATATTACAGCCTCTGCAGCGTTCTTTCAATCTCCCAGCTCAAGAACCTTCGACTGTGATACCATTTATTAGGATTTTTCGAATCCCACTCACAAAAACAAAAATAACCATAAGAACAATTTAAGAATTTTTACGTGAAAAACCTCTCTAAGATAAGAAGGAAAAATTGATCTCATTTATGAGAATTGAGGAGTGTCCCTACGACAATGTCTAAGAACATCTACTTGGTGTGTCAGTTTCATAAAACTATTGCTTCTACATCATAGCATGTTAGGAAGCTACAGCCTCATTTCAAAGGAGAAAATGACCGTACTTGTAAAGAATCAGGAAGAACTTCATTTCTATTACCACATAGCTTATTGCTTACCCTCAAAAAAATATTTAACCATTACGACAGGTAAAGATACATTTGCAACATCAGCAAGTTTGAATGAATGAACTAACACCAGAAATTAGTAATAATTATTAATAGAAAGGTGTGAATAAATGATATGAGGATATGGTATTTGCTATTCCTCCACATCTCCACATATATATATTCTCACTTCTGTGGGCCACCTCCTCTGGCCGGCACTGATGCCTACCACCAGTAGTGATCACCGTCCACCACTACCACTGAATAGTAGGAATAATTGTTTGCACATATCAAAAGTTTAAATTCGCACCAAATCATTACCCACCATATCAAGCAATTCTCACATTATTCTAAACAATACTTATTTCATTCTCTCTCTTGATAATTATGATAACAATAAATACAGTAAGTGATATGCAATTTCACCAAACGCCATTGGCACAAACTACTTATCACCTGAAAGAAGGAATTAACAATCACTTCGTTATTCGAAAGAAATATTTATACATAGAGAAGGCTATCATAAATTGAATCAAATAAGAACGATTTAGAGAGAGTGAGATAAAGGGACCTCGAGGAACTCTTCCGCATAAGCTTCGGCAAGCTGAGCCTTGAGCTTGTCCATGAAATCTTCGGTTGAGAATTGCGAGGATGATGATCCATTTGATGCCGCCGACGAAAACGAATCCATTGTCTCCTTCCTTGCTGCGCCGATCAATATCCTACTCTTCAATTTGTCTCTCTCATAGACGTGCTAAAACCCTAAAGTTAAAACCCTCCGCTTGACCGCCGCTACCATATCAACCAGCTAGAATGGGTCGGGCTTAGGTTAACCGGACCTTGACAGCCGTGCATTGTCGTGATACGCAAAACCTGTTTTACCTACTGAATTTTTCAATCAAATTTCACATAATATTATTCAATGTTACCAATATGAAATTATTTAATGAGAATTAAAGGTTAATTTTTGGGATCTTGATTATCATATTTCATACTAAATTAATATATTGAGATATAAATTTATCTATGG
>JAODPA010092031.1:0-23338 GCA_025585075.1 Nepenthes mirabilis | reverse complement strand
TAAGTTTAATTATAGCTGTTTCGTTTGTGCCTTTTGTTGCGTCCCGGGACTCAGGGTCCACGTACAACACAAGTATTTGGGGTTGAGAGTTGTGGAGAGAGGGAAAGGAAAAGAGAGAGTGGGAGACCAGATTTTTACGTGGAAAGCCTCCCCTTAAAAAAGAAAAAAAAATCACGAGGCTTTGTGCTTTTAGAAATACTTCACTATGAGATGTAAGTTTTTACAAAGTACAAGTGTTTGGGATGGATCCCTTCCTTGTCTCTTATTTTGTGTTTCTCTCCTTAGGGGCTTCTCTCGTTGGGAAGCTTTGTCACTCTTTTATTCCCCCTTGTTGGGAAGGGAGGTAGAAGGTGCTAAGGGAGAGTCTAAGCCTTTTTCCTTTGGGTCTAGGATGAATCGGAAAGAAGACTTTCTACCTTTGGAGTGAATGGGAAGGAGAAGGCCGGAGGAGTTCTCTTTGGGCAAGAACCTTCGCTGAGTATTTATAGGGAAAAACATGCCATTGGGGAGGGGACACATGGCAGCCGACGGGTGGCCGAGATGCTGTCCACTGTCCCACTGGCCACATTTAATGCTGCTGACGTGTGCAGGATGGCACGCGGCTAGCTTCGCTGGTAGGTCTGATCGTGTTTGGCGTGCAGGGTCTAGGTTTTAGTCTCAATTTGACCAGGCGTGCCCTGTGGAGACGGCGACTGGCAGTGGCGGCAGGTTCCTTGGGAATCGGTGAAGTTGCTTAGGTGGCGCTATCGGCCGTGTATGAGATAGTCCTTATTCTTGCATGGCGTGCCTTGTCGCTTTGTGAGTTCGTGGACTCGTCGAAGAAGGTAGCTCTCGATGGCCCTTTGAGGGAAGTCCTCGAGTCTCTTTGTGACCTCTCGGACTGATCCAAGACTTGATAGGACTCCTGAGGTTCTTGGGCTTCTTCTTGTTCTCGTATCTGGATGTCGTTAGTGATATCCTCGAGTTTCCTTGTGGGCTGACTCCCCTCTTGGACCTTTATTGTGGCTTTGGGCCCTTGGGTCATTAGCCTCTGTTTTGGGCCTCTTAGACTGTCCAGCCTTATTGGTTTGTGAAAATACCTTTAGACTTTTCACTTGGACCTTTCCTTTAGGCTGTGTTTTATGGGCCCTTATATTGGGGCCCAACACCTTTAAATTTTGATTAATTATACTACTGTAGAGAGTTTTTGTAATTCCTTTTGTTTTAAATATTTAATTTACTAAATATTCATAAATTAGTAAGCATTTCTTTGTTTGAAATTCAATTGTAAAAAGTACCCATGATATAGTAAGTTCTATGTTAATTACTTAAGTTGAAAATTTTAAATTTAAACATATTAATAAAAATATATGAAAATAGCACTCAGTATTTTAGATTTTTCATTTGAAAACAAAAAATAAAATATATAGTGTTGCGTCCTCGTATTCTAGCCGTTGTACAACGAGAGTCCGAGCTCGCTCTTTGCGCTCTTAGACGAACGAAATCGTGCAACACAAAAGGAATTGTTAAGTTTGACGAGAATAGCGTTTCAGGAAGAAAAATGGGACGAGGACACAATCCGTGCGGACTTTATATAGAAAACTCCTTTTTGAATGAAATGGGGAAAAATCACGGTGATGGACGCTAGGTCCAAAAGATTCCACTACATTTAGGATGGAATACAATCGGTCACAGTGGCACTTTTTAGTACCACACAAAGTCACAAGGTTAGAGATCTCGATCTCTCTTTTCTCTTCTAACTCTCTTTTATTTGGTTGCTGTTCACAATATGTATGCAAAATGCCAGCTTTTTTCATCCTTTTTCTCGTTGCTTGAATGGGATATTTATAGAGGGAGATCATGCCGTTGAGATAGGGATACGTGGCGTTGGCGTGTACTGGGATGCCTGCCACCAACTTTGCAGATTCGGCGTATCAGAGAGGCTTGCCACCAACTCTACTGATTTGGCGTGTCGGGTGCCGTTAGCCCCATAATGATGGTGCGTGCTCTGAGCGCCGTGATTTCTTGTGGAGGTGGCATGTTGCAGAGAACGCATGCTCCTTGGCAACAATGAATCATCTGAGTTAGCGTGCTCGGTCATCTTGGACCCTCTTTTTCCTTGACCTGATGACTCAGAGATGAATAGATTGTCCTCGTATCGAGAAAGCCTTCTGGGTCTTTTCCGAATCCTCGGGCTTATTGAGTTAGGTTCCCAGACGTTTCGCTTGCCAAAGGCCCCTGGGATTTCAGTATTATATTCTTGGCTTTATGTCAACAGGATTTCATTGGTGGTGTTAGCTCCTTATGGCGTTCTCGGGCCTCTTGGGTCAAATTGGTCTCTCGGACCATTGTCGCCATTTGGGCTTCTTGGGACGCTAGCCCAAGTCTTCGAGCTTCTAGGCCGAACTTAACCTATTGGGCTAAGTTAGGCCATTTGGACCTTTTGGACAGGATTGTCCTCGTAATTCTCTTGGTTTGGGGGCTTGGCTTTTGAGCCTTCTTCTCTGGGCCTTGGGTGCTGAGACCCATCATTAGCCCCCCATGTCAAAGGGTTGGAGAACTCCAACTGTTTGATATGTCTGAAAAGCACTCTTCTATAGTGGCAGTCCGCAGGCGCCGTGCCTTGCTGGTGGGAGTTGCCTCTCCTTCATCGAGGCTTTCTTACCAGTCTGAGACACATCTGGCACCGCCGTTTGGGTTTCTGCGAGGCATTAAATACGTCATTGATTGAGGTGACATTGCCTCGCGAAGCCGAAGCCCACAATAGCTCCCTGCGTATGGGCCACTGACGCATGGCAAGGGCTATAATGAGGGCATTGTTTTACGTTTTTGAATTCCTTTTAAGTTGCCTTTTCATTTTCGTTTCCTTCCTCCTTCACTTCTACGCGTTCTTAGCATTTCTCTTGCTTTCCAAAATCCTTTGCCGTCGTTCCTCTTTTCTCGTTTCGCAGAGACGCTTCTCCCGTTTCTATGGCTCCTAGGGTCAACAAAATTGCTTCATCTCTCTCCTTTAATGACCTTGAGCGGATTCGGGTAAAGTACAACATTCCAGACTTTGTTGCGATGGTGGTCCCTGGAGCCACTGAGAGAGCTTGTAGCCCTCTTGATGGCTTCATTGTTGTTTATGAAGTCCGTCTTAAAGATGGGCTTCGCTTTCCTATTCCATTGGAGTTGTACCATCTGATAAGGGAGTTGGTAGTCCCGTTCGTCAGGCTTCAGTCGAACGTCATCAGGTACTTAGTTTCCCTTTGTGTTTTTGCGCATTGCCACAATAAATTTGTCGAGGTAGCCATGGTGAAAGTCATGTTTTGCTTCAATCATAATCTAGACTGGATCACCATGACTCATCGTCCGGAGTTCACTGTGATGAGTGGAGGAAACCCGGATTCCACTAAAATGTGGAAAGATAAATTCTTCTTTTTGGACGTATGGGAGAATTGGGAGCTCTTAGTTACATGGGGAAACGTGACGAGCAAATACTGCTCGGATGCCACTGTGGAGGAAAGGGAAGTAGCCAAGGTGGTCACGGACTTGGTGTTGGCCAACCTTGGCAGTTTTAATGTTGCGAAGAGAAACACTTGGTTATCGCCCAAGAGCCTGGCGAAGGCTAAATGGGTGACAACATCCGAGGACGCCACCGTTGCTGCAGCTGCAAAGAAGAAGAATAAGAGATTAAGGAAAAAAAGGGGGTTCCCTTACCATTGAGAAGCCGTCCGAGAGGCCACGAAAGAGTCAACGGATTGAGGCCTCGGAGGATCCAGTGCAAATCGTTGAACACTCCTTGTCCAGCGACGATGACGCCGTCATTGCGCCTCTTGTCATGAGGGCCAAAGGTTTGGTTGTTGGTCCTACTGCAAAGCCTGAGGTCGTAGGCCCTTCTTCTGCTGCTGTTGAGATCCAGGGTGAGGTCTCGGACTTTCCCGATGGTCCATCCGAGGACCCTAACGTTTTTTAGGCCGCGGAGGAGGCTGGAGACAATCAAGGCGAGGAGGCGGCCATAATTGTGACCGTTCCTGCGCTGGATGTTGCTGAGGTTAGGGAGCCTTGTGGAGTAGAGCCAACCGTCGTCGCTCCTACCAATGATATTTTTGAGATTCTTAGCAGCGATGAGGTTGAGGTCATGGTCTTAGAGCTCCCGAAAGTTGCTAGGCCCTCGGAAGCTGCTGGGCCCTCGGAAGCTGTTGAGCCCCTTGTTTCTGAAGGCTCTTCGGCCGAGGCTATTTTTGATACCCCGCGGTGCTTGTAGATGAGCCACTGGAGCCCGAGGTCGTAGGGGAGCGTAGCCAAAGTCATGACCCTCTGGTCTCTAAGGTATTTCACTATTTTTTCATCTACCTTACTTCCTGTTGTCTGTATCTTAATGAACTCGCCTCTTCTTGCAGTTCCAGGATCTGACCGGGAGTCTTGGTCAGCTGATTGGCGAGGTTGCCCAATCTCGCTCGGAGATGGAGTCTTTATGGGTTGCTCGAGAGGACAGCCAGCGGCTGCAAGTGGAGCTTGTTGAGGCCACTGCGAAGAACGCCTCTTTTGACGAAACCTTAAAGCTTCAGCAAATTCAGTACGGACTCTTCCGAGAAAGGAACCTCCAGCTGGAGGAAGTGCTGAGAGTGTAGTGAGAGCTGCGGATATAGCGCCCCTGTTGGAGACCAAGAATTGGGACGACATTCATTTGTGTCGTCGGCTGATGCGGTTGCTATATCCGTGGTTCCCCACTGCCGTGCTGGATCCTCGGAACGCGAGCGCCACATGCCCCAGGGACATGTATGATATTGAAGGGAGGCCATTTCCTCGGTCTCCACGTCCGAGTCCTTCCGGGGGTCCTCGTCCTTCAAATCAGCCAGGGAGCTTGGGCCAGGCAGAGGTTTCCCATTCCCAAGAAGAAGGGCAACCTGGGACCACTCCTCTGCGGGGTCCCTCTGAAAGCTAGCTTCTCTCTTTTTTTGTTGTTATTGTTGTTCGTATGTTGCACATGAATAAAATGGATATTCAATTTAAGTTCGAGTGTTTAATTCCTTCTTCTTGATTTCTGGAGTGTTTTTTTTTTTTTCATGGCGCTGAACAAGTTAATCTTGCGCCCAACTAACGTCTGAGTTCTTTGTCATGCGACCTCTTGGGCCATTTGGACAAATACAAGTTTTGAATACGACCTCTTAGGCCGCTCGAACAAATTGAAGTTTTGAAATACGACATCTTGAGCCGCTCGAACGAATCCGAGTTTTTGAAATATGACCTCTTAGGAAGCTCGGATGAATCCGAATTTTGAAATACGACCTCTTGGGCCGCTGGGACGAATCCGAGTTTTTACAATCTCTTGGGCCACTCGAACGAATTCGTGTTTTGAAATACGACCTCTTGGGCCTCGGACGAATCTGAGTTTCTGAAATACGACCTCTTGAGCCGCTCGGACGAATCCGAATTTTGAAATATAGCCTCTCAGGTTGCTCGGACCAATCTGAGTTTTTGAAGTCCGACCTCTTGGACCACTCGGACGGATTCGAGTTTTGAAATACAGCTTATTAGGCCGCTCGGACGAATCCAAGTTCTCTCTCCCCCCTTTTTGTTTTGCTTTTTTTTTATATAGGGGCGAGAGGGCCGTCTCACCTAAGAATAGCCTAAGTTTGGCGGGTTACCTGGATAGCAGGCGATCCGCTTATCACTGGTAGTATCTTCTGAGGTGTGTGGCATTCTAAGTTCGGGGTACCAATTTGCCTTCTTGGGTGCGTAATTTCTAGGCCCCGCCCCGAAGGATGGCAAAGACTAAAAATAGTTTCTCCCAATTCGGGAAGAGTTTGTTTCTGCCGGCGTTTTTTCCCGTGGCCTCCATGCTTCTCAGCACCAGATCCCCAACCTCGAATTACCGCGCCTTTACCTTCTTATTGTAGTAGCGGGCAACCCGCTGCTGGTACGCCGCTAGCCTTAGCCTGGCTTGGTCGCGGACCTCTTCGAGCATGTCGAGATTTTTCCGAAGCCTCTGGCTGTTGTTGGTTAAGCTGAAGTATCCAACCCGCGGACTCGTAAGGCCAACTTCTATTGGGATGATAGCCTCAACCCCGTAGCAAAGGTTGAAGGGGGTCTCCCTCGTGGGTTCCTTGGGCGTCGTCCTGTAGGACTAGAGGATGGATGACAGCTCGTATAACCACGAGCCCTCGGAACACTTCAGCTTGGTCTTGAGCTCGTGCAAGATCGTGCGGTTTGTGACCTCCACCTGCCCGTTTGCTTGGGGGTACGCTACTGACATGTGAACCAAGTTGATCTTCAGGCTGGTGCAATACTTAGTGAATCGTTTTTCGGTGAACTGCGTCCTATTGTCGGTCCTGATGCACTCTAGGATCCCAAATCTGTACACGATGTTCTGCCGAAGGAACTCAGAGGCATTTTGTTCCATTATCCTTACGAGTGGTATTGCCTCCACCCATTTGGTGAAGTAATCTATCTCTACTATTAGGAACTTTCTCTGTTCGGGCGCGAGCGGGAGTGATCCAAGGATGTCGAGCCCCCACTGGGCGAACGACCACGGTGATTGGAGTGCCCGGAGATCTGTGTGGGGATGATAACTCACATTGCTACGGAGTTGGAAGTTTTCGCATTTGTGCACTAAGTCCATGGCGTTGTACTTCATCGTTAGCCAGTAGTATCCTTGCCTCATGAGCTTAAAAGCCATGTTCTTCCCTCCGATGTGGGACCCGCATATCCCAAGGTGCACCTACTGGAGGGCATACTCGACCTCCTCGGGGGTGAGACACCTTAGGTAAGGGGTTGAGAAACCTCGCCGGTACAACTGGCCGTCCATGATTGTGTACCACCCCACTGTCTTTTTAACCTTATTGGCCTCATTCGAATCCTCAGGCAATGTGTCATCGGATAAGTACCTTAGATAAGGAGTCATCCAGGTGTTGTTGTTAGACACATGCATCACCTGTGGCTCGGGGTCTTCGATATTGGATCTGTTTAAGATTCCACGCATCCCTCAAGCACACTGTTCCGGATCTCCCGAAGCCACCGCCCTTGCCAGCGTGTCGGCCTTGGCATTTTCTTCCCTCAGGATGTGGACAAACTCGGTTGCCTCGAAGTCCGAGATTATACTTCTGACTTTGGAGAGGTACTTGGAGAGCTGTGGGTTGTTGACGTCGAAGTTTCCGTGGACCTGATTGACGACCAACTCGGAATCGCTGTAAACGACTAAGTTTTTAGCCGAGCATTCCTTGGCTAGCCGAAACCCAGCCAGCAAGGCGTCGTACTTCGCAACGTTATTGGTGGCCGAGAACTTCAGGGTTAGTGAATATTTTATCACCAACTCCTCGGGCGTAAAACAACATTATATAATATATCATATAATAAGTTGCTTAAATAAAATATTTTAAGTGCGGAGCACATCCACTTTAAGCACCTCATCCCCAACCCAAAATCTTGACGAACCAAACTGCACACAAAGACGTTTCCTCCAACTTCTAATTAAACAACAGATTAATCTCCTGCATCATTCTATTGTGGCCTTCACTTGCCAAAATTATCTCTAGCCGCCAAAATGACAAATATCAAGGCACTAACATGAATAACTAAACCTAATTGAATATGATTATCTTTAAAAGATGTCACTACTTTTAAAAGCTCCTTCACTTCTAATGCAAGCAGCAAGGATTATCTGCAGAGCACCAGGGATTAGCTGGGAAGAAAAGAGGGAGAGCAAGGAGAAATCTTTGGGAGAGGGGAGGAAGATCAGGCAGAAGGGGTGAGGAAGCGCAGAGAAAATAGAGAGAGAGAGGAATTCGTATAACTACCTCTGGAACAGTATCTAGTTTTCATTCATATACCAATAGCCGACGTAAGTGGGCAAGCCCACACAACTAATCAGAACCGTAAGCACATGGAGTGGTCCACGTATTTCAATGTAAATACGTATAAATGGTTAACTAAATTTCAATGTAATCGCGAAATTTTTCGGGTGCTCGAGTGGTCCGGCTACTGCGACGCGGTTCATTGTTGTTGTCAGCTGAGCTCGTCGACTGGGCCTGTTCTCTAGCGGCCAGGCCCGTAACAACTTCTTTCGTTACAACACTGCCAAAGCTTTGTTCTTCAACTTAGATCTAGTGAATCATGCCTTGGCCAAAAGCTATGAATAACTACTGAACCTTCATAAACCCAGCTGATTTCAGGATTATAAAACACACCTGACCGCAGCAAGCATTAGACAACATCCCCAGGAAGCTTCCTATTTCCAAGGCCAGGGTGGTAAACTCGTGGGAACTTCCACTATTTGGAAGGAAGGCATTTCCTTTTCTTCTCAGCCTTTGGTAGACAAAGAGAGATACAAGAATAAAAAAAATGGATCATTTGAAGATAGGAATAACTACGATCAATTCCATGTAACTTCCATACATGTGAGCCACATTTAGTCTCTTAAATGCCTAAGTTATAATATCCTTATTCATACAACTCCATGGCATAACTTGGAAGATTTGATAATCCATACTTGAAAACAAAAAAAAAACTCATCCAAGCACGCCTTTTCATCTTCATCACACATTGACTTGATCAACTTACCTCTTGCTAATAATAAATTCATAAGTTATAAAACTTTCAAGGTAACAATTCTGATTTTATCTTTCAACCACCATTGCTAGCAGTATCTAAATCCATCCTTAGTATATTCAAAACAGCTTAGTTGATTTACAGCTTATCAGGATAAACTATTGTTGGGTCTCATGTCTTGACTCATGAAGAACTTCCAAGCCCATGAAGGATTCTGCGGCCCACGAAAGGTTCAGAAACCCGCGCAGGCTGGTAGGCCCAGACCAGTAACCGGAACGCATGAAATAGCCATGCTGTCAGAAGGCAACGGGATTCTGCAACGCATTCAATGCGCTGACAGCAGGAAGGTATGGGGGCAGCCAATGGAAGAGTAGCTGGCGCGGCGCCAGTGGCTCACGCAACCGCCTGCAGGCAACCAACCAATCCCCGCTCAGGGGAAAATCAGACGTGACCACCAACGCTCAGAAGCGTACCAGCCACGGCAAGAGGACAACCGACATGACCGACGATCTACGACAGCGATCAGTGGTGAAGGAGCCCTCGCAACGGACATCTTGACGCCCAGAGTTCAACGAGAGGGGGCCTATAAAAGCCCACACACCCCACAGAGAGAAGGACTTTTGGACCCCGAATTCCTTATTCTCTAACAAAAATACACAGCTGCAGTCTGTGATGAGAACTTGAAGGAACAAGAGTTGGAACTGAGGAACACGTCACTTCCATTGGCAATAGCTAGCTCTTTCCACTCCCCCAACGTCTACTCAAACTTAGGGAAAGTTAGCCACCCGTTGCGGTGCACCAAGGGAGCCAGGCCTCCCACCACCTGCTCACTGCATTCTCCACATCACCATTCACGCACCCGTTACGCTTTTACAGCATTCATCCGCGCACCGCCCTTCAGCGTGCGTCATTTTCGTTTATTACGGGAATCTGCTGACTTGAGCGTCGGAGTGGCTTTGGTGGGAGAAATCCTGCAGGACCCCTGACCTCTTGTTTGTTTGTTTGTGTTGTGCAAGTCCAAGTTCATAGAGACGGAGACCGGACCCTTCTCCGGACGCAACCGCGTGTCTGGGAATCTGAAAGCTCTCTAATCCATATGACAACCGCAGACCCAGGACGTAACTTTGGCGCCGTCTATGGGAAACTGACAAGAAGCCAAGTGTCTCTTTCTCACCTTACTCCTGAACATCAGAAGATGGTAAACACGCGAGCATAAGCCAGTGCTCCACTGATGGAGGTCGTTGCCCAGAGTGAATATCCCCCTGCCGGGAACCAAGCGAACGACCGTCTAGGGCCCGATGTCCACCGCCTGGCTGCGGACGTGGGCGATATCAAGCTAGTTCTCCGCGCCCTGTGCGAGAACACGGGAACTCTCTGGCCGGGGACTGCCCCTCCAGCATCCCAGGCCTCTACCTCCAGGAGAGCAAGGCGCAGAGAGACCGCTCGCAGGAGGCGAGCCAACCAGCTAGACCACGCCGCATCCCCGGTGGCCGTAAGTGGAAGCGACCCGAACGAAGCGGAGAGTCATCCCGTCCGCGATGGCCGGGAGGATAGCCTTGAGAGGCGTAACCCCCGCAACTCGAGCGATGACGGGAGACCGACAACAGTAGGCTATAACGATGCATAAGCCACTCAGGCGGAGAGTCGCCACCCCCGGATGGCTCGACCGAACCTCCACGACCCCACGGAGCTCCGCAATGTCATCAACACGTGGAGAGGTACTACGGACCCGTCAATGGAGGAGAAAGTCAAGGTGCTGTGGGATATCCTGCATAAGGAGAAGCCCACGCCCTCCTCCGCCGACCTCCAGAGGTCGCCCTTCGCCATGGACTTGCGGACCCAGCCATTGCCAAACAAGTTCAAGATGCCGGTCTTGGAAGGATACAACGGAAGTAAGGACCCGATGGACCACCTCAACTGCTTCCGGATGCACTTGTCTTTGCAGGGAGCGAGCGAGGCCTTGATGTGCCGGTGCTTCCCCGTCACCCTTAGGGGGACACGTTGCTCTGGTTCCACGGCCTCCCCCTGAACTCCATACGCTCATTCGAGGAGCTCACTGACAGCTTCTTAAACCAGTTCGCTTCCAGCCGAAGGGAGGAGAGGCAACCATGGCACTTGGTCCGCCTCCGCCAAAGATCAGATGAAAGCCTGAAGCGGTTCCTGGACCGTTTCATCACCGAGGCGCGGCGAATCCCACAGCTCTCCGACGAGCTGAAGCTCAATGCCTTCGTAGCCACCCTGGCGGCGGGGGACTTCTTCAAGCACTTGTCGCACCAGCGCCCTTAGACCTTCCGAGAGGCTGAGGCCATCGCCCGAGAGTACATCACGGCCAAAGAGGCCAATGAGGAGAAGTGCCCCGAGCGAGTGGACCGGCCCCCGGAGGCCCCCAAAGCATCTGGCGGGAGAAAGAGGGACAGCGACAGTCAGCGCTTCCAGGAGCGCCGGAAACAATAACGACCCCAGCCAGGGCCTAGAAAGGATTACAGCAGAGCCTCCCTGACCCCTCTGAACGATAGCCACACGAACATCCTAATGCAGATCCAGGACGAGAAGTTTTTCAAGTGGCCGCAGACGACCAAGGGTCCCAGCGGCAGCGACCAGACAAAGTACTGCCAATACCACCACTGCCTGGGACACTCCACCGAGAACTACCAGACCCTGCAGCAAGAGATCGAAGATCTGATCCGGCGCGGACATCTGAAGCGGTTCGTCAAGAACCAGGGGCAGGAACCGGCAACCTCCAAAGGTGAAGCCAGTGAGCCTCTGAGAGCTCGCACGGCCGCCAGAGTGGTCAATATGGTCACCTCCACGGCCGCCATGGATGCCAGGAGTGGGCAGCCGAAGCCGGCCACCAGCAACAAGCGAGTAAGGATAGGGGTTAGGAATGATGTCATTAGCTTTAGCAGCAACGATATGGCTCATGTAACCTCTCCCCATACCGACCCCCTTATTGTATCGGCCCTCGTTTCAGGTGGTGGGGATGACTACCAACTGAAACGAGTTTTCATTAATAATGGAAGTTCTCAAAATTTGTTGTACCTCACTGCCTTCTTTAAACTTGAACTAAAATGAAGCCAGATGAAAGCTGCAAGCGGACCCTTGTACGGCTTGGACAACGAGCCAGTCCCCGTGCAAGGGATAGTTCAGCTGGAAGGCACTATGGGGACCCACCCGCGTTCTGTGACGCGAGAGCTGGCGTTCATCGTAGTCGACCTACCGTCTGTCTACAACGCCATATTGGACAGACCTTTCCTAACCGCCTTCGAAGCTGTGACGTCCATCCCACACCTGAAGGTGAAGTTTTCCACCCCATGGGGCATGGGAGAAGTCCTCGGAAACCAAGAGATGGGACAGACGTGCTACCTGTCCCAAATCAACCCCGTGGTACCATGTTGCCCAAACGAAGACCTTGACCTCCGCGACGAGACCTCGCTGCAACAGTCCTAGTCCGGAGAAGAAACCGAGGCGATCCCTTTGAACTCAGCTGAGCCAAAAAGGTGCATCAATGTGGGCAGATCTTTCCAGCCCGAGGAACGCAACCGGCTGATCGCCTTCCTTAGGGCTAACTCTGACGTGTTTGCGTGGGTTCCCACTGACATGCCCGGGATACCGGCCGAAGTCATCTTCTACAAGCTCGGCCTCCACTTGAGCCGAAAGCCCGTTCGGCAGAAGCGGAGGAACCACTCCGTCGAGAAGTTGGTCGCCATAAGGGAAGAGATGAAGAGGCTTTTGGACACAGGATTTATCAGAGAAGTTCAGTATCCGGAATGGCTGTCCAACGTTGTGTTAGTAAAGAAAAGCAGCGGCAAGTGGCGAATGTGCGTCGACTTCACTGACGTGAACAAGGCTTGCCCCAAAGACAGCTTTTTGCTTCCCAGGATCGACCAGCTCGTAGACTCCACGTCCGGGTACGAGCACCTGAGCTTCATGGACGCGTACTCTGGGTACAACCAGATTCGGATGGACCCAGAAGACGAGGAGCACACCTCGTTCATGACCGACCAGGGGACGTATTGCTACAAGATGATGCCCTTCGGTCTCAAGAATACTGGCGCGACCTACCAACGCATTGTGAACAAGATGTTTGAGGCCCAGATCAGACGGAACGTGGAGGTTTACGTCGATGACATGCTGGTGAAGAGCAAAGTCGCCAGTTGACGTGAACGTGGAGGTTTACGTCGATGACATGCTGGTAAAGAGCAAAGGTTCCAATAGCCACGTCAACGACCTAGATGGGACTTTTCAGGTCCTCCGACGGCACGGGATGAAGCTCAATCCCGCCAAGTGTGCGTTCGGAGTGACCTCAGGAAAGTTCCTAGGCTTCATCGTGTCGCAACGCGGCATCGAGGCCAACCCAAAAAAGATCAAGGCCATCCTCGACCTGAACCCTCCGCGGACGATAAAAGAGGTACAGAAGCTGACCGGGCGAATAGCAGCCCTCTCGCGGTTCCTCGCCAAGTCAGCAGAAAAATACTTGCCCTTCTTCAAGGCGCTAAGGGGCACCAAATCGCAGGGGTTCAAGTGGAGTGAAGAATGCGACGAAGCCTTCAGGGAGTTAAAGACTTACCTCTCCAGCGCACCGCTCCTAAGCTCGCCGCGCGAAGGAGAAGATCTCTACCTCTACTTGGCCACATCGGCAGCGGCCCTCAGCTCAGTGTTAGTTGGGGAGCATGAAGGCAGACAACAGCCAGTGTACTACGTAAGCCGGGTGCTGACGGATGTGGAAGCCCGCTATCCGCACGCCGAAAAGATGGCGCTCGCGCTTGTCTATGCGGCGCGGAAGCTGCGGCCCTATTTCCAGTCGCACCGGATCGTCGTACTGACAGACCAGCCGCTGAAGTCAATCTTGCAGAAGCCGGAGACGTCCGGCCGGCTGGTTAAGTGGGCCGTCGAGCTAGGAGAGTTCGACCTGAAATTCTAGCCCCTGCCAGTCGTGAAAGGATAGGCTATGACGGACTTTATCGTCGAAGCGGCAACGCCAGCACAGGAAGAAGATAGCAGCCTAGGAAGTATGGAAGACGACGACCCTCCTGTGTTGACCCTGAATGTAGACGGATCATCTACCGAGGCAGGCAGCGGAGCTGGTGTCGTGCTAAGGACGCCCGAAGGCATGGAGATTGCGTAGTCCGTCACGCTGGCCTTCCCGGCCATGAACAACGTGGTAGAATACGAAGCCCTCCTCGCGGGCCTGCGACTGGCGAAGAGTGTTCCGCACGGTCGTTGGTCGTGCGTAGTGACTTCGAACATGTGGTCAATCAGGTGAAGGGGAGCTTTGACGTCTCGAACCCACAGCTTGTGAGATACTTGGCGAGAGTAAAGGCCTTGATCCCTGAGTTCGGTCGATTTGAGATCGAGCACATCCCGTGATCGGACAACGAGCGCACCGATCGACTAGCCCGGGACGCAGCCGCCAGGTCCATGGAGTAGTACGCGAGACAGCCCAGGGAAGTCCTGACCGCACCTAGCATCGACACCGAA
The DNA here is from genome assembly GCA_025585075.1 of Nepenthes mirabilis. Taxonomy (NCBI): domain Eukaryota; kingdom Viridiplantae; phylum Streptophyta; class Magnoliopsida; order Caryophyllales; family Nepenthaceae; genus Nepenthes; species Nepenthes mirabilis. The sequence goes on along the minus strand of JAODPA010092031.1, from coordinate 9,352 downwards.
GACAAAGAGGTGCTACGGGTCGATACAACAAACAATTGGATGATACCGTACGTGAAGTACCTCACTAAAGGGACCTTATCAGACGATGGCAACGAAGCCAAACTAATCAAGAAGACGGCAGGATGGTACACGATCCTGAATGAGAGACTATACAGGCGAGGATACTCCACTCCCCTCCTCAAGTGTCTTACGCCAGAGGAAGCCGATTACGTGCTGGTAGAAGTACATCTGGGACTGTGTGGCTCACACATTGGTGGTAAGAACCTAGCATTCAATGTCATGCGGCAAGGGTTTTGCTGGCCCACCATGAAGCGAGACGCTATGGAATTCGTCCCGAAGTGTGAAAGTTGCCAGGTCCATGGCAACATGACGCACCAGCCGAACGCGGAGTTGCACTATCTCCAATCCCCATGGTTGTTCGCACAATGGGGGCTCGACATACTTGGGCCCCTACCCCTGGCTGCCGGACAAAGAAAATTCTTGATCGTCGGCATCGATTACTTCACCAAGTGGGTGCAAGCCGTCCCTCTCGCCAAGATCATAGAGCATAATGCGACGGAATTCCTCCGTCAAGGAATCATTTGCCGCTTTGGGATCCCTGAGGTCGTAGTGACCGATAACGGAACCCAATTCACCGGCAAGCGCTTTGCGAAGTACCGCCGCGACCTTCGCATCAAGCTGATACATATGTCCGTGGCACATCCTCGGGCAAATGGACAAGTCGAGGTCACCAACTGCACCTTGCTGCATGGATTGAAAACCAGGTTGGAAGATGCAGGGGGCTCCTAGACTGAAGAGTTACCGTCCGTGCTGTGGTCGTATCGAACAACAGTGAGGGAGCCGACAAGGGAGACACCCTTCAACCTTTGCTTTGAGGCTGAGGCTGTGGTACCCGTGGAGGTAGGGATGCCAAGCTTGCAGATCGAATGCTTCGACCCGGCCACCAATGAACAAAGGCTTCGGGAAAGTCTGGACCTGCTCTTGGAAGTTCAAGACGCCGCACGACTACGAACCGTAGCCTACCAGCAGCGGGTCGCACGGTACTACAACAAACGGGTAAAGTGCCGCCCACTGGAAGTTGGAGATCTGGTCCTCCGGAGCGTAGAGGCGGCGGGAAAGACCGCGAACAGGAACAAACTCTGGACCATTCCTTGTCTCTGCAATCCTCCTGAGCAGAGCGTACAAGCTGAGCGCCCAGAACGGCAAACTGGTCCCGCAGACCTGGAACACCGCCAACTTAAGGAAGTACTATCAGTGACGCTACACCGGCTCAGGTAAGTCGCACGCGCATACATCATAATGAATGCTTGGACATGTGTTTTATCTTTGGGTTAACATGATCACTTTTCCTATCATTCTGCACCTTCATTTGTGTGAATTGATGACATGCATTGCATCCTTAAATCATACGACCTAGACTGCCCCTTAGTCAGGAGGACAAGCGTCCGTCCGTAAAACCTGTCCTTGGCCCCGTGTCAGACGATCCGAAATCGACCGTCCCAGGACTCCGTCCCCACGTCAGATGGCCTGGAGACGGCTTATGTATCCTGGCTCCGCGCCAGTGGGCCCGAGCGGCCCCCCAGAGATTAAGCTCCGCGCTAGACAGCCCGGAGACAGCCACTCACAGGCTGAGGCGTCTCATTAAAAGGACCCAGGCGGTCCATCAAACAGGCTTCGCGCCAACGACCCAGGCGGTCAAAGCATCAGGCCTGGGGGCTTCTGAAGTCCCCAATCTACGGCCGACAAAACCTTAGGGGGCAAAAATCGCAGGCGTGCGGCGACCTTCTTGAACAGAAGAGAGCACCCTCAGTCTACAATGGTCGTGGGCTAGGACCTCAACTTGGTGATTATAATGCCTTGAGCAGGGGCCACACACCTCCAGCAATCATACGCTATCGAGTCCTAGACCCAGGAGTTCGGTTACCGTGGCCTAACAATCGCGCTAATCCTCGTTACGGCTCCAGGAGCTTGGCGATGACATCCGCTTCACCGGATCGAGCCCCCCAAACGCGTGAGCTACGATGACATCCTCTTACGAAGGACGAGCACCACGTAAGAAGGCGCCCGGATAGGGCCTTAGCAACAATGGCTTTGAGGAGCTTAACATTCAGGCATGGGGAGTAATCCGACAGATTACAGTAAACGAAGAATGCAAGCAACATCCCATGACAGAAGAAGCACAAGCGCAAAGAAAAAATGGTCACATTCCATTCATATACAAGGAGCAAGTATGATACAAAGACAAAAGACGGTCTAACAACCAACAAAAACGGAGACTAATCGGGTAGACTTGACGGACCAGCCTCCTCATGAAAATTCCTCAAGCGAGATGTCTCCTGTACCCCGGTGTTCCACGGATGAAAGACTCCCTCAGGAACGTGGGGAGCCGCCAAGGAGGTGATCTTGCAACACAGGCGGATGCCGTCCCAATACTGAGCCTCCAACGCCAGTCGTGATTCCGACGGAGAGTATCGGCCAACCATGTCTCTCAGCAACCTAACAATACGGTCCTCCAAGGCAACGAGTAGGGCTTCCAGTTGCGCCATTCTTTGCTGTAGGCGCCCATTCTCCTCTCCGAGAGATGCAAATTGGGCCCTTCCGCTGGAGATGACCTGCTGCCAGTCCCCGTGAAGGAGGGCAGCCAACGCATCGAAAGGGTTGGCACCACAAGGATCCTGCATAAGAAGCGACATCAAGGGCACTCCCAAGGTAGGCAACAATGGAGGAAGGCCAGGTAGAAGCAACCATACCTGAGAAGGGCCGACGCCCGGAGAGCGCGCAAGATCACCCGAAGGAGCCTCTCCTCGAGGTTCTGCTCCTTCGCCTGCTGGAGGCGGGCTGGCTAGAAGGGTGGTGGCCGTAGGAGCGCTTGGCGGCTCCTACCACGAGGACGTCTCGGCTGCCCCCTTGCTGGCCTCTACCGGATTAGCGGCGAGCGCGACGCCTTCCTCTGAAGACGGAGCAATACCTTCGAGAGGCCTATATTCTAAAATGGGCTCCACAAAGATCACTGACGGCTCTACAGGCCCCCTGGCTTCTGGCGTCGGCACAGGCGCGGCTATAAATGGCTCTTCCGGATCCTCAAGAACGATAACGTCATCCTTTGCCTTTGCGACGGCGTCCACAGACGTCTCTGCAACGAAGCAAGCGAGAGGACTCCCAGTGGGTCGAGACTCCACCTCGCAGACTTCGCGAGCTGCTAGTCTCGCGACCCAAGTCGACGACGGCTTGGCGGTTTCCCCCTGGTGACCCGCGCTCGTGGGTGTCTTCGAAGTCGGACTTCCCGCCACAACAGAAGAGCCGACAATCTGTCTCCTGGACCTCCGTGTGGAAGTCCCCTTGGCCACCCTCAGCCTCTTCAAGTCAGCCTCATCCTCATCCTCGTCTGTCGATGACTCCAATAATGAACAGCTTTCCTCCTCATTCCCCCCGGACGGTGGAGGAGTGGCTGTGTCTCCAGGCTCCCTCTTGCCGGGGCTGACGATTCTCTATCTCGAAGAAGGTTCCCATTTACAAGCCTCGAACGTGATGGAGGTCAGAAAGTAACCCTGGACGGAGAACTTGGCCTCTTCAGACTTGATGACAGATATCAGCTTCGGTGACTCCACGGCGTCCTCAGCCAACGGTTTCTCCTGAAAGTACACTGAAATCGGACCCCACACTCGTAGGAGTTCAGAGTCAGGGGACTCCTACATAAAGAAGAAGCGCTCCTTCCAGCCCTTCACCGAGTCAGGATTGGTTCCGAGAAAGCGAAACCTCGGCTTGGGGGACATCAACACCCAATCCTCCGACTCCGTGAACCGGAAGATCAGCCTTGCCGCCTTGGCATCAAAAGAGACACCGCGAAGGAGGGCAAAAATACACAGGGATACCAAATAGCACAAGGCGTTGGGGTGAAGCCTCGCCATCGGGACTCTCAGTGCGTCCACCAGCGCATACAGCGTGCAGTGCGTAGGGTAACGAAGCCCCCCCTCAGATGGTGCTCGTACACCGTGATGTAGCCCGCTGGGGGCACGCTGGCTTTATCCAATACGCTAGGGGCACGGTAACTCCAATCACTGGGAAGGCCGCAATCGGCCACAAGTGAAGCAATAGCTTCCGCAGTTAGGACGGACACGGTGTTATGAACCCCGTGACGCGTCGCCCTGGGAAGAAGAAGAGCTCTCTCTCTTTTTCGCCATGTCTCTCTCTCTAGTCGCACGAGTATGTTGCAAGAAAAATCTCAGCAGAAGAAAGGAAGCAACCATCGATTGATTTAAATAGGCAACGGAAAGCCAAAAGGCGGGAAGCCAAAGCGGCTCTCCCCTGCAGATGATCGGGACATGTGCCCTCTTCACAACACACCGCAGGATCCGAAATCGTCCGCAATCATGGCTAAGCCCCAGACTGACAGGCGCGTCCCCTCAGCCGTCTGACAGGAATCCACGTTGGCGCCTCCGCATTAAACAAAGGCTCACGATAGTGGAGCCCATGAAGAGGCGTACGGTAATACAAAACGGAAAAACCAATCAAGAAGCAGGGAGTTCAGAAGGCAAAGAGGTGCGACGAAATGGCAAATTTCAATATGATTAATGGATTCCGTTACAGCGGTTACAAAAAGAAAAAGAAGAAGAAGAAGTAGTACAACAGCAAAAAGTAGCAGTCAGCTAACGGTCCCAGTGGCCTGTGGAAGAGCTTGGGACGTGGTAGTCCACCAACTGTTCGAGGGTTCGAGCATGTGAGTTGCGAGGATCCAGAATACCAACATGGAAGTTCGAGTCCTCCAGCGCGACCAGCCTGCGGCAAAGCCTAACGGCATCAAGATAACTCCATTCCAGAGTAGGATTCACTCCCTCTGGCTGGAGCCTAGTCCTCAGCTCTGACCGAAGCCCGGCAACCTCAGCCTCGTGTTGTCGCTTGAGCTACTCAATCTCCCCTTCAAGGGCCAGTATGCGGGCCTGTGCCCCCACATTGGCACCAACGAGACGCATAGCCCTGGCCTCCGATTCAGCCCAAGCGCCCTCCAGGTGTGCGACGTGGGCCCTCAGCCACTCCACCTCAGCTGCAGCCGCCCCATGGCGCGGCTCAACCCTCTCGAAACCCGGAGGCGCTCTCCGACTCTAAGAAGGACCCGCCACCGTGGATTCAGAGCGGGCCCCTCCTGAAGAGTGGGCCCTCGAAGTCCCGGGAGCGAGAGAGCCAAACTCAGACTCGTCAGAAGAGCGTTCCAAGTCGTGAGAGGAGTCCTCCATCAATTTTCCAGCAAGAAGGCACGCACGGAGAAAACAAACTGTCGATAAACACACAAGTGCAAGGAAGTGTAAGGTTCTAGGAGAAAACAGCGTGTTTAAATAGGCAAATTTTCCCCCGAAAAGGCAGCAACTCCAAAGGGTAAGGAGCACCAAGGCGTGACCAATGGGGATTTTACACGTGGAAGGCTCATAAAACCTCGCACGTTTTCAAAGCGGGATTCAGCGACGCGACATTTAGTGACCGCGCGGGCATTAAATGCGCCGGTCACCCCAGGAGACGTGACCACTGACAGCGATTCCTCAAGCTCCCACAGTGTCATACGCGGATCTCCATGGCAAAGCGCCTGGCAACGGAAAAGAATACACACAAAGACAAGAGGAAAATGAAGGCAAAAAGGGGCTACTTCTTTTATTAATCAATGCTTTCATACAAAATACAGAGTTTGCAGCAATAAGGCTACGGGAAAGACAAAGGAAGACTACGGTGCGAGGCCCCGTATGCTCTGCTCCCCTGGCCCAGATGAGCTTGGCGAACATGATACAAATGAGATCCCCACGGCCGGAGCCGTCGGTGGTTCGCCGAGCGGACTGGTTTGGAGGCGTGGAGCATCCCCTGGTGGAAGTCGCCGAAACGCCATCAACCAGGGTGCGGTAAGCACCAAGGCCAGGAAAGCACTCCGAGGAAGTAGGGTGAGGACTCCCCACTCCCTCGGAGGGCTATTGACCTCGAGATCCCTCCATGGTTGGTGCTCTAGCCCAACGAGTAGGGAGATCACGTGTGAAAGCCTCCACCTGACAAGTGAACATACCCGTAGGGATTTCGTCGTGACTCTGCCCCAGGTCGACTGAGCCACAACCCGGAAGGGAGCACGCGACGACAGCAGAATGGCCGAGCCACTCTTGTTAGCACCGAAAGCAAACTGCTGGATGAGGGTTAAGATAGTCTTCGTCAAGAACTCCAAGTATTCGACCGATCCACCTGACTCCCTCTCGACGACCCGCCAAGGGCGGGGAAAGCCAGGATCTTCTCATCGCCTCTCCGATGATTGCTAAGGGATGAACTCAGTTTGCTCGAGCGCCCCCTCCTATTTATGAGCAAGGTGCAAGCCATCCTCTAACCCAACGCAACACGGCATCCAGCAAACGTCTTTCACCGAACAGAAAAGACCCCTGGTCAAGTGCAACACGAGATGTGCGAATCTCATCCGGCGAAGTGACAAGTCACAGCAGCGCCTTAAAAGCCTGTCCAGCCTCCTAGGGAAGGCGCGAACTCAGGAAACGACAAACAAGTAGCGCGGCACGAGGAAGGCTGTGAGGCTGAGGAATGAGCCCAAAGGGCATGCCAGGCCCGACCACTGGCCGGCCCAGGTATGGGGGGCTAGTGTTGGGTCCTATGTCCTGGCCCATGAAGAACTTTCAAGCCCATGAAGGATTCTGCGACCCACAAAAGGTTCAGAAGCCCACGTAGGCTGGTAGGCCCAGCCCAGTAACCGGAACACATGAAATAGCAACGCTGGCAGAAGGCAATGGGACTCTACAACGCATTCAATGCGCTAACAGCACGAAGGCATGGGGCAGCCAATGGGAGAGCAGTTGGCGTGGCGCCAGCGACTCACGCAACCACCTATAGGCAACCAACTAATCCCCGCTCAGGAAAAAATCAGGCGTGACCGCCAACGCTCAGAAGCGTGCCAGCCACGGCAAGAGACAACCGACATGACTGGCGGTCCACGACAGCGACCAGCGGCGAAGGACCCCTCGCAACGGACACCTTGACGCCGAGAGTCCAACAAGAGGGGGCCTATAAAAGCCCCCACACCACAGAGAGGACTTTTGGACCCTGAATTCCTTATTCTCTAACGAAAATACACAGCTGCAGTCTGTGACGAGAACTCGAAGGAACAAGAGTTGGAACTGAGGAACACCTCACTTCCATTGGCAATAGTTAGCTCTTTCCACTCCCCCAACGTCTACTCAGACTCAGAGAAAGTTAGCCACCCGTTGCGGTGCACCAAGGGAGCTAGGCCTCCCACAACCTGCTCACTGCATTCTCCACATCACCATTTATGCACCCGTTACGCTTTTACAGCATTCATCCACACACCGCCCTTCAGCGTGCACCATTTCCGTTTATTGCGAGAATCTGCTGACTTGAGCGTCGGAGTGGCTTTGGTGGGAAAAATCCTGCCGGACCCTTGACCTTTTGTTTGTTTGTTTGTGTTGTACAGGTCCAGGTTCATAGAGACGGAGACCGGACCCTTCTCCGGACGCAACCGCGTGTCTAGAAATCCAAAGGCTCTCTAATCCGAACGACAACCGCGGACCCGAGACGCAACAACTATAAATGCAACAATTCTCATTCTTCCTTCTTACATGTTATCCATTTATAATAACCCAGGCCAAATCCAAGCAATAATCTGGATATTAGGTTTGTTGCGTCCCGAGCCCACGGTTGTCGTACGGATTAGAGAGCCTTCGGATTCCTTAGCGTGCAACGGCTTCGGAAGAAGGGTTTGGTCTCCATCTCTGTGAACCTGGACCTGCACAACACAAATAAAAAACAAGAGGTCAAGGGTCCGGCAGGATTTCTCCCACCGAGGCCACTCTGACGCTCAAGTCAGCAAATTCCCGCAGTAAACGGAAATGGCGCATGCTAAGGGGCTGCGCTGAGGAATGCTGTGTAAGCATATGAGATGCTTGTGCGGTGATGTGGAGAATGCAATGAGCAGGTAGTGGAAGGCCTGGCTTCCTTGATGCACTGCAACGGGTGGCTAACTTTCCCGTGATCTCAGGGGATGCATGGAAGGTGAGCGAATTAGCTATTGCTGATGGAAATGAGGTGGTGCTCAGTTCCGACTCGTTGCTCTCGTGTTATTGATTAGGGAAGAGGGGAGCAGTTGAGTATGATTAGCCGTTTGAGCTCCTGATTCAAAAGGATGCTGCTGATGAAAATACTTTGGGCCAGATCTCTTTCTCTGTGGGGTGTGAGGGCTCTTATACGCCTCTCCCCGTTGGACTCTTGGGCGCAAAAATGCCCATTGCTTGGGCCATTGCGCCGCTGGTCACTGTCATGGACCGCCGGTTACGCCGGATGCCCTTTTGTTGTGGCTGGCACGCTGCTGAGCGTTGTTGACCACGCCCGATTTTTCCCTGAGCGGGGATTGGTTGGCCACCTGCAGACGGCAGCGGGTACCGTTGGCGCTGCGCAAGCCACTTCGCTATTGGCTAGCCTTTCCGCTTGTTCCCGACGACGCATTTAATGCGCTGCAAGTTTTCGTTGCCTTCTTCCGTCGTGGGTTCGCGCCTTTCGACCCCTTGGCTCGGCTGGCTGCTTCACGTGGGCTTCTGGATCCCTCGTGGGCTGTGGCCTGCTTCGTGGGCTTGGACGTGCTCCATGGGCCAGGACATGGGACCCAATAAGGTTTCCTAGGCTGAGAGAACATTATGCTTCTTTTTGTGATAGATATAAATCAATATATGCTCTACATCTTGATGTCCCAAGCTACCAACAACAATTTTCAGTTCGACTAGCCCAACTAGATATAAGATGTTGAAAATAAATCAAGTCTCAAAACCATAAAATCAGCTAAAAATAATTCTCAAAATTGGTGGCGGTAGCATCAAGAAAACACATGCAATCAAAAAACTAAAGTTAACCCGACGTCAATAGTCACTAAAATTAATAATCACTTCGAAGACTAAGCTCTTGAATGGTTTATAACTTTAAGAGATTCCTCATTTCGGGGGTTAACTTAGTAAATCATAATAAAATACGAAAACAAAGTGGAGAACTCCATAGAAATGGTTCTTCAAATATTGTCATTCCTAATAAGCTCAATGTCCGTGTTTGAGCATTTGAACTCTAGTGTTATCATGGTTTCTCATACTGAAGATGAATTTACCCAAATTCAATCATTTACCGTACTGATGAGGAAATAAGGTCAAATGTTTAAAATTACTAGTTGATCTTGTATGGTCAAACATGGGCAAAACACTAGTCTTTGCCTCTTCAAACTTGGTCCACAACTCTCAGGACTAACCTAAGCTTGAAAATAAAAATTTCTATAAAAAAGCTACTTATAATTCTAATTATGTATTATCACCCATTTTAAATTCTCACG